>JAVFBW010070049.1:0-17245 GCA_034783835.1 Mopalia ciliata
CTTTTACTTATACACTTTTACCAGGGACCCAGTCAGTGACTTTTCGCCTTAATAATAGTAACAGGGGCCCAGTCAGTAATTTCGTTCTTACTTCTATTATAACTTCACTATATCACCATGGTTATCTGTTACCTATACACTTTAACCAGGGACCCAGTCAGTGACTTTTCACCTTAATAATAGGTACAGTACCCAGTCAGTGATTTCGTTCTATTATAATTTCACTATAACGCCATAGCTATTTTTTTCCTATACACTTTACCAGGGACCCAGTCGGTGACTTTTCGCCTTTATAATAGTTACAGGGGCCCAGTCAGTGATTTCTTTCTATTATAACTTGACTATGTCACCATCGTTGCTTTTTACCTATACAATTTCACCAGGGTCCCAGTCTCAAACGTGGACTGCGTTCTATAGAACGTTACCTGGGGACCAGGGATTTCTTTCTAGTCTTTGTGTGGGATTTATTGGTCATTGGCGCTGGCTAAATGGTATCTCATTTATATGAGGGCAGTGTTTTCCGACAATAGTTGACACTCGCACAACCACAAAATATGAGACGTTTTGGTGCTGTTGTGAAGTTCATTTGCTTCTAGTGCTAAGTAAATATGGGATTGCTACTCTATAAAACAAACTGCCCTTAGCCAGAAGACAAACTAAATTCAGAGAGCAACTTACTGACTACCTATTGAAAGTATTAATATCTAGCTGAAGTGGTTTCGGTGGTTTATCAAGACACTAACAATAAAACATGAATATTTTCGATGGTAAATTTATTAAGAAAACATCGGCAAGATACTCTTGTTGTTTTTCAGTACAATAACGTCTGCTTGTCAAACATACAAAACGGTTTATAAAGCAGTTAATGTATTTGGTTATGAAATATTGTGAATAACTTAACTTTGGTATATTTAAAGTTTTATGGGAAATGCAGTACGGGTATTTCATATATAAAGAATTCGGTCTCTTTTCGTTATCTCCCCAATGACAATAAAACACCAGAGTACGATTGTTTCAGTCCCTATCAGCTCCTGGTGTTTAACTTCCTTTGGCATCCCTTTTTGCTTTTTTATGGAAATGTCCATGTCAATGTCAGAAAGAAAGAAAAACAAAGTTATATAATTCTTTATTCTTTCCGTGGTGAGTTTGAAAAAAGTCGGAATTGTTTTCCAATGAGGTTTGTTAAACTTCAGGATTGAATTGTTTTAAAAAATTGAATTAAGAGTTTTAAAGGCGTTCCTTAGCAATGAATTCTTTTTATAAAAGTGTATACATTTATGTCAAATTTGTTCTTCAAAATATGATTATGTGTAATCAATACAGTGCCTTATTATCACTGAAAATAATTATATTGAAAACTTAGTTATATATTTATTTTAGGTGGTAAACGGTCCATTTACTACCAGATTAGACACTGCTTAGGTGGTAAACAATAAGCGTTTATCATAAAAACACCAAGAAAAACTTTAAGCAATAAGATGTTTGAAAGTCATGTCTGTCAATTCCGAAAAACGTGTTAATCTCGTTTATTCAGACACTATGCAATTTGTAAACCGGGTGTTTGGTATAGAAACAATTATGTCCGTTCAACCTGAATATATATCTTATTATGCCATTACATTATAAACACTCCAAACGGGTTTGAAAGTCATCTCTGGGGTGTTTATTCACCAATCAAAATCTTAACCATTCTTTTTAGTGTATAACTGCTACAGTTCTGTTCTTTTTTATTGTTTTTGCTTTTTTCAAAGCACAAATAAGCCGTTCGTCTTCTGTTTCCTGGCACTTTTTCCTAACCTCTTCCAAACTTATTAGCATCTTTTTTGACACAAGAATACTCATGGTGTCTCTCAAGAGTGCCAAATGACACCGCCTTTGGCGGACAGCAGCCTCTGACCTGCCAAATGATAAGATGTATATGTATAATGAACTAACCAAAGCCATAGCTCTTATATGAAGACATTGCTATTTGTTATAACTTATCAACCACGTGATGTTCGTTCATCAGTGAAATGTAAGTTTGATTCTTTTGCATACTCTGTGTAAACATTCAAGGAACTTGGGTTCATAAAAAGGCAATTCAAACACATCAAACATGTGATATGCATTTCAATGCAACTATAATCACCGATGAAATATAAAATATATATCTTTGCAGAAATCAAAGTAATGCCCCAGGGGTTCGGTACCATAGCGATCGTATGTGTATTTAAACAAATGGGCGGACTGTCGGGTACAGTCTGTACCGTGGTGAAATTGAACCAATTCAATTCCCCTAATCGCATTAAAAAAATTACACCTGTCCGTGTGAAGCCAGTTCATCTTCAATCCCAACCCATAATTGTGATGTAATTTATCTATAATTCTCGAATTTTGCTTGCAAACATTAAACATGTCGTTCTTTCTCTAATTCAGATTACAGAGATTTTCCTTGGTGGGCAGTTTACTCATTATGCAATCATATATAGTTAATATCATACATCTCTTGTAGTCTGAATTAGAGAAAGAACGTCACAATTCTGGGCTGGCATTTCAAGAAATGTATGATTTAGCTATTTTATTTTATAAGTGGACTTGAAGCGGTTAATTCCACAATCATACAAGATGGGTCGAGCTCAGAGTGTCCTCTATATATTAAAGGCCTACACACATATACGATCGCTATGGTACCGAGCCCCAGTGACTATATAAGGCTTAGTAGCTAAAAGACGCAATACATGAAAAATACCAACCCTTCTACCTCAAGTACCACTTGTAAAGCGTCGGAGCCCGCAACACGCAGCAACTTATAAACAAAACCAGATGTTGCCGGACATTTAAATGAAAAGAATATATAGGATATGTTGTTTGATACATATTGACCAACTGCTTTACATACCCTGCTGCTGTAAGGACTCTAGCGCTAGTCAGGAGTAAAAAATGCGAATCTAAACTTTTCGTGGCTTTTGAGGATTTTTCCAAAGCATGATTATATTAACATCATATATATTTAGAAAGCTGAGGACTTCAAGATTAAAAAAATACTGTCATCTTATGATTTTTTTTTTATAATGGCATTTACAAAGAAAAACGTCAAATAATTTTTTAAAATGGACCCTTGTTTGGTACTTAGATGGTTGGAGATTTTTTTTCCAAACTTGGATGTCTTTGTAGACAAGTCTTTGAACTAAAATACCGCCATAGGGTTTTTCTAGATTCAAGTTAGTTTTTATACAATTGGTAAAATATATGTAAAAAATAAAAATCTGCCCTTTAAAAATATTTGCTTAATATCTTCAAAATGAAAATCAATATAAAAAAAACATGATGGTTTTTTGGATAATTGCTTCGAGATCGTCTGCCAAATTTCAAAGAATTAGTGCAAGTAGTTTAGGAAAAATCAACGATTTAAATGATAAAAATCAACAAAAATGAAAGCTGAGAAAACAGCCTAAACGTGTGTAAACTCCGGATTGTTTTTAAATTACTCCTAATAAATTTAATAAACAACATATTTTTCTTAATTGAATGAAAAGGTGAAATAGAGTTTATCTGTTGCATTCATTTGTTTAATACATAATTTTAAAACAATGTCCTTAAATGGCAGTTTCAACTCTGAAATTTGAGTGAAGTCAACGTCATAGATTTCGTTTACACCTTTGTTATTGACTATCAGCAGGAGTCCAACTGGGGGCATTAGTAGTCTGTATAATTGTGTGTTCTATTGACACCCACAAACATGTGTTCTCCATGTCTACTGTTCAGTTCAAATACACATCTCAAACGGTCGCATTCTAAAGTACTTAAATTTTTGGTCAAATTTTTTGCATAATAAGGATTATGAAAAGAAGATTTAAAAATGTTACCCCTGACTAGCAGTAGAGTCCTTAGTATCCTTCTCTCGAGATGTTTGTGGGTACCTTATATATTAACTCAAAATTAATACATAGAGAAACTTGTCTCTCTTCGGTTTTATGTAATCAAGGTTCCTGTGCCTGTGTGATTAATTTTTTTTAGAAATATATGTATAATTAAATATTGCAATAACTAATAAGTTTAAAAGCTTTTCGGAATAAACGTATAATAATTTGGTACAACTGTTTAAAGAAATATGCGGCAAATAAAAAACTTTGTAAAAAAATATGTCATTAACATCAAATTTTTCGGATCGTTGGTTATGATGTCACTCTTTCTAATGAAAAATACGTTTCGACCAATTCATAATTATTATGTAACCCTCCTTTCTAAATGTATGTCAGCTTCAAATATCTTTTTCGAGATAAAATATCTGCTCAACCACAGTAAAACAGATTGACATTTAACAAGAGAGTCCATCTTGTCATGAGCAATAGCCTTCGACTCAGGATTCTGATTGCATTTAAAACGACTCCTATAGTATTGATGATTCGGTTCACTTTTTTTTCCTAAAAGCACGACCCCAAAGAAAAAAAATTGACAGAAAGTTCCAAGTCATTTGATAAATTAAGAAAAGCTTTTATGAGTCATATCCTCCTCTCCTTGCTTTCTTATTCTAGAGCCTTTTCATTAAGCCTCTCCCCACACAACGTCTTCCCACCGACACCCATCAGCCCACAAATGTACTGAATTAGGCTATACTGCAACTCTCATTATATATATACCTGCTAACTCGGAACGTCAGTCGGAAAAACTTTTTCCTCAAGTACTCCTCTAAGTACACACTGGCCTGGTCAAAAGAAACATTCGAATAAATATATAAAGTAACAGTCTATTAGTCCCAACAGTATTTGTTTTTATTTAAGAAAATATAAAAAGTCGACCCTGAGATACCCGTTTCATGTCTACTGGTGTGGTAAACAGCTTTACCGTGCCCTTATTGGTCACTTTATGTTATGTTCATTGATACATTTTAATCAATTAAACGCTACAACTTACACAGACTATTTTAGTATACAACTTGCAAATGACGTCTGCGCAGTTCCAAAACAACCATCGGTGACTTGCAGTTTTGGGATTCATACTTTCATAATACTTAACCCAAGACTTCAGAAATATACATGAAGACAATTATTGCTCACCATATCTGAAAAGTAGCCTAGGCCATATCCCTTCAAAAGCTCCATACATGGGTTTCTCATAAATAGCTCTGTGTAGTCGATCCTGTAATGGAGAATCGATAATTTTAAAGTGAATTATAGAGCCAGTCATGGATAAAAAAATATTCGAATATGACTTTCATTTTAGGAATGGCTATGCTTACAACTAGAAGTCTATAAACTAGAAGTATGTAAATGCCGTATTGTAATGTCCACGGCATTGTAGACTAGCAAGAAACTGTGAAGTCACATTTCAGATAAGTGTATTTTTAGTTGTGAGGAGTGCTGGGTAATTTCGGCCCTGACCAGCCACTGGGAATAGCAATTGTTTTCATTCGGACGACTGGCTAAATATTTGTTGATTTAGTTGCCGTTTATTGTATACCATACACATATTGCACTGCGTGGATAAACGCGTTTTGTTCAGTATTACAGCAACATTAGGACCGTAGAACGCCAACAAGTTCCCATAATGTATAAGTTTTAAAGTTGCGTTCTTCTGAATTGTCCTGTGTGCTATGTCACATGATACGTTATAACAGGGGGCTTTTTCGCCAATGCCGGTTGGCTTATCTATATGGCAGTTTCTTATTTCTAGTTAATATATACTTCTATTATAACTTATTCGAACTAACCTGTTTGGAGTATCTTTGTCTGTCAGAAGGCCATGAACATAGTTATTGATAAAGTCAATCTGAAATCACAAAAAATCCAAAACTATTGTTGACATCTTTTAATCATTGTCTAGAGAGCGACTCAATTTGGTGGCTGGAGAACTATCCAAGTCGCTATCATTAGCTTTATTAATTCGGCAAAGACAGCTGTTCAAGATAATCTTCTGTAGAAAGACTAAATGAGGTAAATGAGCAAGAAAACAGTTTTCCTTCCTTTTGTCATTAAACAAAAAGCAACAGAATTTTAGTTTATACTCAAGTGGAAGCGACATACTTTCTTTTTGCACCTTGTCTTGGCGTTTCTCGACCAAAGACTGCTACTCCACAAATTTTATGGTATCCTTTTAAGGAGACAATTCACTTTGGTGTTTGATGAGCTCTGTCGTTTATCAATTGCTGTTTAATAAGATTGGAGCAATGAACAAATTACACTTGATACAAAGCTTTACGAAAAAGTCGTGCTGTTCAGCGCTATCATGTAAAAACACATCAGCAATTTGTACATTTGTTTATTTTCCAGATAATAACCATGTACACAAAAGTGCGGCTAAGGCCTTTATTATTTATTTAGACTCCAACACATAATAAACTATATAGTTAATAAGAAAATAAAAATATAATCTTACCATTTCCTGTATATACACAACACCTACAATCGAAGCCGTGTCTTCATCAGTCACTTCGTCATCTGTGGAGAAGGGAAGGATATTTTCCAAAGAAATATCGTCAAATGTTAATCTGAAAAAAAAGAATCACAACCATAACTCATCAATCATACTGTTGACAAGCTGACGAATGTTTTAGGATAGGACATATTTGATAATCTCTGCTGTAATGAAACACATGAAAGAGAGGGATTTTATACACAGGACTGTGCAATTTATTCCAAATTTATATAGACAAGTCTTCCCTTGACTGACATATTGAAATAGGGCTTATGTCAAATGTACACATTTTTATGTTCATTTACCTTGGACTTTCTTCGTTGAATGTGCTTTCTCGTATTTCATCTGTCACCTAATCAAATAAAATAACAGTTCTCATGTTTGGTTGATTAACAAACGTTGTTGTGTCTTTTTTGTAATTTGCCCTGATAATAATGTATTTATTTAAGTATGTTTGGAGTGTTTAATGGCGTTTTCTTCGGGTATTGTACCTCTTGAAATAAATATGTAATTTATTTTTAAAAAATGAATACATTAATAAATTTATAAATTTATAAATATACAAATAGTCAGCCATCTCAACATTCCACCTTGAAAAAACGTCCCACTGGGTTTTAAAAAACAGTTATTGTTATAAAATTATAACGTTTATTCTACAGCTTTATTGGCTTCTCTCCAGTGCATCAGTTTATTCTGTGTATAAGCCACTTATTGCTGAGTTATATTTTGTTTGTATTTTCACGAAGGTACAGTTCTTAACAGAATACCCACCTCGCCATTATTCTTCACTTTTTTTGTGGACCTCTTCTTCTTTGGCTTTCCTTCCTAATGGGAAAAACATATAGTGTAAGAATAAAACGTTAAGTATAAGACGTGTATCTGAAAAATATATATATAACATTTTAAACAAACAGACATATCGACCTTTGAAGTGTACAGGAAAAACTGTAATCCATGCTAAAAAACAGACTACTTGTAACTTGAAAATTTATTTGTAATGTAGAGAAATAACAGTTTCACTTTCCTCCAAAGTAATTCGAACTTGACTCTCTGGCTACTGTGACCAGCGTTTTAACCAAGTGAACCACAAAAGGCTCACGATAGAACGACCATGAGTTGACGAAATTATTAATGCAATACATAAAATGTCACAAACAGTAGGCACCACATATTTATACATATTTTTGTTGATAAATATGAACATCAATATAGTGTGGTGAAATATATAGACGAACAATAATAATTAGAGATCTTAGACAAAACTTACACACGACTGACATATAAAGAGATCCGGTTCTTCTTCGACATCGAGTCCAAGGCAGGTCGGGTGAAACCACTGTTTACAATCATCGCATTGCCAATACAAGCTCTAGAATATTACATGCAAAATATGACAGCTGATTCATCTCTTTCACATATTTGGACTTTAAAATGCTTTTATTTTTCCAGATGTTATCTTTAAGTTCTATTTGATAAAATAAAGGAAATGAATGAGTTCCTTCAACCACCAAAACACTAAACAACTTGTGATTTTATAAAAAGCTACCTGTACTCTTACCTAACCGGTATACCAAACTTTGGACTCTCAATGTTTGCCTCTGTAATTCGGGTAGTTCTCTGCCCGAGATAATGGTTACAGTCTTCTCAGTAACATTTGTTTGTGGGAAACATAAAAAACATGGAAAAAAGGAAACCAACTCAAACCTACCGTCCATCGTTTGGATTTTTGCAAAGACAGTATCTTCTATTTACCGAAGGGTATATCCAAGATGAACGCCGCTTCTGTAATAAAAAATAAATAATTCCATATTTTCAAAATAAAGAGAGACAGATATGTATTAACTGACGGTTGTACCTGCATGTTGTTAATATAAACACAAATAACCACCCTTAAGACTCCTACAGATGATTGTGTGAGTTCACTATGTTGTGAAATCTGGTCATTTAGAAGAAAAAGTTTCTATCACAGGAAGAAACTGATTTCTCAAAGGATTCTTTCTAAGCTTTTATATTGAACGATATTACCAGCAAATAAAGGGTTGTGATATGGACAAAAGATTTAGCACTTACTTTGCCGCCAGTTTTATTGCAGGGTGGGAATATTAAGCCGTTGGAAAGTGTGTTAAGCATGCAGCATTTGTTACAGCTTCGATATTTGGATGACATATTTTTTCCCTGGAAGCATTCAAGAGAACTTGCCACCCTTTATCAGAATATGACCATAATATGACCAGCCTAGCACCCAGTTTTCTAGTCGTCTTATGCAGAAGTAGTCTATGCCTTTCTCAAAAAGACTTATTTTAGCATACACAAAAAAATCACAATCTGAAGGTTCTACTTACTGGCAGAGGCGAGCCACTCTGTATCAGAGGGTTTGTAATATATTCGATCTCTTTAGTGAATATACTCGTTGGTTAATTTCTATATATGTGAAACTGTATTTTTAAACTTTTCTCTGGGAGTTTATCTAGGACATGAGGTGAATCATTATTTTTAGTTCCCTGTACCATTATGGTTCCAGTAAGAAATATAGACCTACACTTTCCTCATGGACTCTCAAATTGTAAGCAGTTGTGGGCTCTTCAGCACTTTCGATGAAATCCTCTTGTTCTCGCGGTGCCGCATCTGTCATTTCAGCTGTACCTAAAATTTGCATATAAAAGACAAATGAAGTAATCATGCAATGATATATTAAAATTGTTTCATATATTTTATTACAAATGAATTCTACCTCACTTTTTCTCATTGAACTAATTTGACATTGTAATCAGTTGAATATCACTTATATCCCACACGTGCGTCAGGAAGAATCGCTAAAGGCAATAGGCCCTAGTAGCCTTATTACTTTGAAATAGTTTATATGTATAGTGTACCACAATATACCGTATTATCGTTGTTTTCTGATATTAATCGCACTCACCGTTTGGAAGAGAACTCTTATCTTCAAAAAGGGTATGTTTATAACAGAAAGATAATAGTTTAGTAAACTATTTATAAGGAAATACAAAAGTCACATGACGACCAAGTGTACATTAATTTACAGAGAGCGCCGCTAGACAACATGCAACACTCTCAAACGAGCATTCTAATGGTTAAGATTTGTCGTTGTCTAGGTGGCCATGGGTTAAAAAGAATACGTTGGTGAGATGGCGGACCTGTACATAGAAATATGTCAATATCGTAAGCTTAAGGGTACTACCGGCAATAAGGGGTAACATTTTTACTTCTTTTTACATACTGAAATCATCTTTTCATCATATTAAGAATAAACAAAGTTTAACAAAAAATAAACTTTTTAAGAATGTTTTTAAGATATAAATTTTAATATGAGTGCCGTTATTTCAACTGAACTGACTATCTGCTGGCTATATCCACAAGCCTATTAGCAAAAGACCAACAGCTCAATTGCATAAAACGTTGGTATGTGTATGTTATTTTTCTTACAAGCAAAATATACTTTAAAATTGTACTCAAGACTTTTAAATTAGTGTTTCTGCTTTACAAAATCATACCATGCCGACAAAAATGGTATGAATGTGAATGGAATATGTTCACTTCAGAATTATACGTTATCATACCCATAAGTAATAACCATAAGAAATAGGTCGTAAATGCTTTCGATATGGGCAAAACAGTAATCGCTTCAGATATGTGTCAAGTGTGCATTCAGTCTGAGTGTTAGAATACGCATTTACACAATACAACTACGTGTCCGCAGCAGGTCTCCAACTAATAGCCATAGTCTAACGTGCTAACGAAATCAATGATGCCGAAGTCACTAAAATTTCGGAGTTAAACTGACATTGAAAGACATTTAAAAAAAAATGAATAAAATAAATAAAGCTCAATTTCGCCTTTTCGTTCAAATTTATAAGGAGTAATCTAAAAGCACACGTTTAAGCAATTATTTTAAAGCCGTCACACATTTTTGTTATATGGATTTCATTTTGAAGAGTTGTATTTTTTAAAAATATTTTTTTTAATCAATTGCGCAAAAAAAAAAAAAAAAATGGAATTAACAAAAAAACTATGACTGTATTTTACATTAAATACTTGCCTATAAGGACATTGAAATTTGAAGAAAAACTCTCTAACCATGTTTCTAAGACAAATAAGAGATATGAACAAAAGAGCAGTTTAAAAAATGACATATGACATAATCAAATAAAACGAATTGTAATATAACATTTTATTCAAACCTTGAAGTTCTCCTTTTTCTAAATATATGTGTTATTAATGTTATCTTCCTTTGGAAATTAGGGCAAAAGCCATGAGAAGAAAACGGTCAGCTTTTTACTCCTGACTAGCAATTTAATCCTTAATATCTAAAAGAATGAGAATATAGCCGACCTCAAATGAATCACTAGTTGTTCTTTGCATGATGAATACGGCCCCGTTCTCGTCACAGTTTCCCACGATATACGAATAGCCTTGTTCTGTTGTCAGAGAAGGAGATTGTTTTTGTTTATAGTCATACAACATGTACATATCTTCGAGGACTTTAACTGTTGTCCAATGTTGCTGACGGCTTTCACGAACAATAATATTTATATCTGGCTTCATGGGGAAAGTATCTAACAGTTTTTGTTTCAATGTTTCTGTGGTTTCGCACTGGTATACATCTTTTGGTATTCGACTCATCTCGAAGCCTTTTTCTTTTACAACACCGAGCAGAACTTCAACGCTGTAGTACCCCTCTCGATCCCGCATCGCTTCTACTGGGCAGGTGAGGCCGATATCGAGGACAAGTTTAATCCACAGGCTGTCTGCCAATCTGTCCATGTCCTGAATTGTAAAGACCGGGTTTGTGTACTCATCGGGTCCTATGGCGTTGTTCAAACAACACAATCCACAGTAATTTGTTGTTCCCTGGTATTGCATGAATGTATTGTTGTGCTCAATAAAACACACCCGTGACTGCCTCTCTTCCGAAGCATGGCGAGACAGTACATCAACTGCATGTCGTACCTTGTGCAAGAGAGAGTCTTTCTCTACCCGGTCCATTGATTCATATGACCGCAACTCAGAAAAAACTAGGGGCTCGAGTATCTTCAAAGTTTTGTCTGTTTCTGCCCTCGATCGAAGTGTCTCACTATACTCTAATAGTAGGCTTTGTTCTGGAGTTAAGGTAGATGGTTCAACCTCCGTCTCGACAGTTTATGGATATGGTCCTTCTTCTGAAAACTTATCTGGATTCAGATGTTCTTCAACCGTTTGCCGCTCGTCAACACAAAGTTGGCCGAACTGAGTGAATGCCAACGATCTTCCTAGGCATTTTTCTTGAATTCTCATGCACTGTCGGTTCAATTTCTCATTTCTCAAATGAGCCATTAAGCGGAAAACAAAGAGGTGAACTGCCGGGGACATGCTATTTAAGAAATATATGTCTCTTCGTTTGCTACTAAACTGTTGTTCAAGAATTTGAGTGTCAATGATGCCACTCAATTCTTTGAGAAGAGATCCTTTTCTCAGTGACTCATTGGGATCTTTGCAGTTTCCCTCATGAAACCAATCGAATAGTGCATAGTGGTCTGGACTTCCACTAACTGGATGGTGGCTTGGGGGTGATTTACCATGTACCATTCTTTCTAGAAATGGAGCCGTAAACTCCGCTGTTCCTAGGCGCGCAGCTGTGACTGCTTCAGGGGTCACAGCAGCAAGACGACCTTCATTTGGACTAAAGAAGTTATCTTCGGTGCGGTTTCCATGTTTGGCAACAAGGTGAGCTATATCGACAACGCACACATTGGGTCTATGTGCAAGGCTGCGCTCTATATCGATGTAATCTCGTGCGCTTTCCGACCTCAGAAGGCACTTGATTGCATACGTTATGCCATGTGGGCAACATCCTACGGCCCATCCTCCTGAAGTGAAAATAATTTGCTTAGTGATATAAATTTTTTCATTAATGGAAATGACACGTCTTATTTGTTCACATTGGTTGTTAATGATATAAAAGAAAGGTATACAAATCGTTTTATTATTTGAATAATAATAATGATTATTGTCCCTACTTAATCCTACATTAACATACCTTTATACGCCTTCCTTTTAACATTATCTTTAGTTATTGGCATACACTGTTTCATACATATACAATTATTAGATTCGTTATTAAAGGCTTTCTACAATTACAATAACATGTTAGTGGTCTGGACAAATGCTTCTAGACAAATTTTGGCCTACAGGATAAAACCACATGTACCAATGTTAATGAAAGAGTTAGCACAATAATATAATATAATATACAAGCATATATTTTTTTCTACTGTTAGTGGTTTGATGCCCAGGGTATGTAAGTTTGTTGTATAGAAGCAATGAAAAAAGTTTTACCTGTTCGACCAAATATTTTTTCATAATAGTTGTCAAACTGGCCTCTTGAGATTGAATTTTGTCTTAGCCTGAGTATCATATCCATGGAATAGCCGACAGGCGGAACTCCAGCTTCCCGGCAGATTCGTCTGATGGAAGTAACCTTTTGCAAGAAAAAATATTAAAAAGAAATCTGTGAATTAATATGGTTAAGTCTTTCACTGAATAACAAATAAATATATTTAATTAAAGTTATATTCAAAGGGCTAAGTGATATATGGTTCAATTTTGCATATGCATTTGTACTTGTTTTTTTTAATTATATATATACCATTAATTCAAGGAACATTTGTTATAAAAAAGCTTGACAAATTAACGGAATGATACCTTTTCACTGATAAGAAGGTTTACAAGAATCTCTTCTGGCATCGGTTCGTCCATTTCTTTATTGCTAGTGTGCGAACATTTTCTAAACTCCGTGTTGTAAAGCAGTTCTGATTTCCTTGTTTTATGTCCTATCCAGGGACTCCAATTGTCGTTAGTGACGACCAAACCCGCACCCTCTTCTTCAGCAAAATAATCCATTATAAGCATAACATAGATATTTGCTATTAAATTGACATTTAAGTTTTGAGTATAGAAAGAACATTATATTTTTGTAAAGACACATATTCTCAATTAGTTTATTCTTTATTGCCTGTAAACTCATTGATTGCAACAACAACAAAAGAAGTCTGATAGAAAGTATGCTACATTTAACCAGAAGACTAGTAAACACTTGTAGTCTTACCTATGCCGTACGGGTGTCTACATAAGTGATCTTCAACGCTATCCCAAAACTTATCTGCGTTAACGGTTTCGCACATCTCTTCTTTTGGTGGTTTCAGTTCTGACACTATGAACAAATTAAGAACGAGACTTGCAGCGTATGTCTTACTTTCCATTGGGTACAGAAGACATTCAAGAACAATATGGTGTGTAGATAATATATTGCGAATAATAACATGATTCAATACTCTAATGGATCTGTATTTTTGCCAGCTATTTTTTTTCCTTATTGCCAGGGTTTATAATAAATAGTTGTCACCAGTATAGTTGATTACTTTGTTGCCAGTCGTGTGTTCCAACAACTCTGGTCTTAAACAGTTGACTGAGCGGTTACAGCCCTATATTCCGACACCCCTATGTTCCGACGGAGCCGTTGTAGAATTGGTCCGTCAGTCTAAAAACTATATTTGAGTGTAAAAGATTGATGAATAAAACAGAGCTAAAACTAAAAAATACTGTCAGTAAAAGAGGTAACTAAGTCCAATCCCCGAATCAATACAAAAGAATGAATTTAGAAAAATACCGTTGACGAATGTGTCGGAACATAGGGATGTCGGGACATAGAGCAGTCACCGACTGAGCAGTCAGAGTATATTATTTAACTTCGAATTATAATTTGATTTTGACTCGGGATGCATATTCAACGCTTGGCCGTGCTGCCTGGATCGTAAATTGTGGGTCATAGTTGGCCAGGTTTGTTTCTTTCGTCAATTAAGGGTTAACGTCTTAGTTCAGCTGGACTCGAACCTTAACCATGCTTACGTCACAATGTATTTTGGTTACATTACAATTCTTATAAAGAAATGTTCTTTTTCAATTATAGTGGGGTTGCGTTCAGCCAAGGCACAGGTATAATTGTCAACTAAATTAACTATAAATTAACATTTATTTTCTGATAGGCCGGTATTTCGAAATCATAACTGTCATTCATTAGCTACCATTGGTGTATTATGTAATATGTGCTGATTAAAATGTATTTAATGGTCCTATAACACCTTGACGATATGCTAGAATTTGAATTTGGGCGGGTAGTATTGGTGTTAATGTTGGTGTAAAAAATAAAAATAAAAAAAACGTTACCCGCATGTCTAAAAGAGGCCTTTCTGAAACCGTCGTAGACAAGAATGCGAGGATAAGTAGCCACACAAAACACAATGAAAGCCATATGTGTGATCGGATAGCACTTCAAAATAGAGATAAGCTGCCAAGACGTCCTTGTGGTTGAGGCTTTCTCCAATCATGGACTCGACGGTCGATATACTTCTTCCAATGGCCACGTGATTCTTCAAATAAATAAATATCGATTTTTAAATTTATAAATATACATATACAAACTTATGTCATTATTCCTAAATTTCGAGTTATTTTGGGTATCGTTATGGATACATTGATTATTGACATCGACAAACAAAAAGCGTCAAACAGATCAATCTCGATAACATAACTCATTAATTGAAGACCGTTAATTGCATGACCATATACATTTGGAAATTAAAGATTTGTGGGGGTGGAATGTTGCCCTGGTGTTCTCAATACTAAGGGCCAACAGGACACAAATGTGTTATGAATGTCTTGTGCTGTCTGAGTTAGTAGACAGTGGCATAGGGGTATTTCCCTCCGCTCATTGTGATGGCACGTCCTCGTATGAGGGAAATAACATTAAGTTCGGGTATCATAGAAAAAAAACAGACATATTCCCAAGAAGCGTTATGTTTATAGTGATGTCTTTACAGTTTTAATATATCACCTTGTAGAGAGTCGCTGTCTATTTTTTAATGGCGGAAAACAAACGAAATAAGTGAGCTATACACTAGATTACTTTTGACTGGAGGATACAATTCATACATAACATTCCTCATTATGATAATTATTAGGATAAATAATTCTATTTCATTATAACGCTGAGGATTATTGGGTGTACACAAACGCGTTTACTAAGTGAATAAACCACGTTACTGAAAAAAATATCGGTTTTGTTTTCTCTTTTATAAAGTGTGTGGCACATACATTTGATAAAAATAAACAATAATCGAAGAAACAAAAAAAAAATAAATAAAACAAATATAGATTTGTCCCTATATCTATATACGATATACTAACATAGACTCGTTATTACCATCTATAGAGAGGAACAAACTCATATTTTTGTAACTCTTTTTATTTCTTCACATATTTGTTTATATACTTCTCGAATGTACTAGTATGAATGGGTCACACAAATACAGATATTTTGCCAATAACGTTTTTCTTTACTAACAAACAATTACAAGCTTGGCCACCGTGTGGGTGTATAACAAACGTGCATATCGTGAAATATGCCGTCCAAATCAAGATCAATCATATTTATACACACCTTTACGAAGACTATCAATCCCAAGAATTTTTCCTGATCAGGTGGCAACGGACACTTCTTGCAGAGCCGTGTTGCAACAAGTTGTTTCAGTTGGAATTAGAGTTTCTGGCATTTCTACTCTACATTTGTTTCTCGACTCCAGTGGAATGCAGGTGGGGATTCTTTTGAATTCACGTTCATAATGTACATGTTGCCACCTTTGAACGGACGGTTGGGGGTCTTCATGGTCACCTGTCATCATAACACACGATCGTTCTACGCAAACGTGAAAAATACCTGATTTTCCCTGTGTATATGGACATAAAGTACTTTCTGTTTGAGGAAAATTGGTTGTTTACAAAGGGGTGCATTGTTGTTGTTAGAAGCTTCCTGTAATTTCCGTATAGAGTCGACTTTGTCCTGTGTTAGCAAGCTGGATGTGAGCATTTGTGTAAGCGTTTCTCTGTGGATGACCAGTTCGCTTGCATTTTTTGCATAAGATATAGAAAGCAAATGCTCACACTCATGCAAATGGCTACTCCTAATTGCTGTACGCCGTGTTTCCATACAATTACTGTTCTCACAAAAGACTTTAGCAGAGCATCCTGATAAAAGTTGTTTTTGGACATGAATGGGATACGAAGACCCAGTTAAATTCCTAGACACGGCATAGATTCCTTTGGTAGAATCTATCAATGTCGCACAATGGTGACGGGTCACACTTACGCCTGTTCGCTTGGTATGATTCCTAGTATGCGTAGCTAACCATTTTTTGGAAACTTTTTTGCCACATATTGTACAAGATGATCATTCTTGTGAAACCAACCGGGTTGCACGAATAGATTCGCTAAACACTCTTGGGCGGGCCAGTCTCCCTCCATTCATCTGGACTATCATCTCTTTAGTAGTTTCCTTTCCACATGTTCTAACATGGATTATCATGTGGGACTTTCGAACTCGAATCGCTGTACATCTAGTACAGTGAAAGTGACTTCCTTTTGTTTCGAAATGTGAAAGATGACAGATAAGTCCAAAGCGACCTGTTAAAGACATTGAAAGCAGTTGTTTAATTATATGTTTACACTTTTGCAAAAGGTATAGACCTATGTATTCGAATGTGATGAGGATTAAGAATTTATGAGATTAGTCTATGTATCATAATTACCTCTCTGACTACCATTGTTGACACTAATGTATCTTGCTTGGCGGTGTGGATGTGTTCACGTTTCCCCGGTGTGTAATGTCCGTCTCTCTGTATCATGGTGGCAAGACATCGCGGCTTTTGGATCCTCACGGTACATGTCCAATATGTGGTGTTTCCCTTCTTTTCCTGAAAACATACCCAAAAAATAAGATTTCCCTGATGTCTTTGTTGAAAGC
>JAVFBW010070160.1:0-17245 GCA_034783835.1 Mopalia ciliata
CGAAGACGACTTGTTTGTGATGTCTTTGTATTGCCTTTTTTGGTTGTCCTGTGTTGTCTTTGTTTGTTGCCAGTGGCGTCGGAGATGGTTTACTTCAGATATTTGTCTTAGCTGCATAGGCCTATAAATCAGATTTCTATCTGCCTTAGGCCAGTTGCAATCCCAGCTAGATTCCGAGTACATTACCATATTTCACTGACCGCTTTCAATAACCCATTGTTCCTGTTGGTTCAGAGATTCCCGGGAAAGAGAATAGTCGTTGAGTAAGACACTCCACACCAACCAATTCAACCAAGTTAAATGAAATATGTTTACAGTATTGTATACATGTGTTTGGGCCCCTTTCCAATTCTTTGGGACAATTGTGCTTAATTTAAAAGCTACGTAATTTCAATAGGTTAATATTTTCAATGTTTTTCTTGTTTGCAGATTAAATGATATTGTAGCGACAGGCCCGGATTCATTTTACGCTTCAATCTCACACAGTTACGATGAACTGGTGATGTTCGAGTTCCTACTGATGCTCTCTGATGGGGGAGTGGTGCATTACAACGAAGGGAAGACGGTTATTCTAGATACTGGATTAAAAATGGGAAACGGGATTAACCTCTCGCCGGACAAAAAGTAAAGCCATAATACATTTTTTTACATGTGGATATGTGAAGTTTCAGTTATGAAAATATACAAATATTAGACCTATGAATAATAATAAAAATAATGATAATGATGATTAAATATCCTTTGGATTTAAAGTTGGTTCTGTTAGCTGAAGAACCAGGATTCGATTTATAAAATATATGTATGTTATAAAACGCTCACTAACTTTAGAAGTAAAAGCGGGATATGGTCTATTGACAATGGTTAGAATACAATTAGGCCATGTCTAGAGCAGTTGTGTTAATTTTCTACACCATTTCATTACATTTAAATTTCCTTTTAAAATAGTTTTTTTTAATGTTAAAGGAGATACAAAATCATACACGTTTCCTGTTTCAGATATCTGTACGTGGCTGAATATTTAGGAGGTGCTATAATGTCTTATAAAGTAAAGGCTGACAGCTCTGTGCAGAGAATTGGTGTAAGTGTTCACTGGCGCACTGACTACAGTATATTCTGAATTGTGAACAAGCGACAATTGCATACATACTCCCCATGTATTTTGGGTCTAAACGCCGAATGTGTTGGGAATTTAAGTTAACATTATTTTTGAAAAGCCATTATACTGTTAACCCTACAATCCCCAGGTGTCAAATAAAAGCGTCATTTTTTAATTTTCATTTTCCTCGACCGACTGCGCAGATTTCGCTTGAGGTGCTGGTCGTCCACTAACTGTTAAATGAAAAATGTAAGGTTCATTCTGTATTAAATAAATATATTAAATATTGTTCTTCGTGCATGGCTTACTGTGGAATTACTTTTAAACTATAAGCGTTTTGTATTATATTATCCAGTGGCATTCATCTGCTTAATGAAGGTGACTATATATTTATATAGACCATGAAGGTAGAGCAGAATGAGTAACGCCCCGCTGATGGAGACGAGTGGCTGTGCAGGACTATCCCGCTGATCTATTGAAAGCTGAATAGATTTTTCCGACGTTCTATTGCTATGATGTTCAATGATCAGTTCTGACTTGAAAGAAGCTCGAGATCAATATTCTCAGTTTTGTCAGAGGAAGGACAACACCCTATATGCGCAACAATTACAAAAACACCAAAGGGTATAGATTTGTTTTATGCGCAAATACACAGTTCGTTTTCTGTAGCTTTCACACTACCGGGACATAAGCTACTCACATAAAAGTGACAATTTGTGTTTTAATTATAATGACTTCAAAATATCGCTCTGTAAAAGAAGTTCTACACTTTTTGTCTTGAGTGATTTATTATACTTTATAGGCTAACATTGCGACGGTGACACGGTTTGAGTAAAAACGGAAAATTGACCTATTTAATTAAAACGGCGAACTACGCTATTAAAATCCAGCGTTTTAAAGTTGCAATTTAAATAACTTAGCATAATTTCCGCATACGTAGAATGAAAAGGATTATCGCACGACACATCGTTTTTGTTTTTTGACACTAGATATCATGCTGTTAACATACACCATGTGTTTTTAATCGCCTCGACCATAAAGTGAATAACAGCATCCTGTGAAGTCGTTGAGTGCAATCGTGTTCAGTCGACGGGGAAGAATCCAGCTGGTGGAATTGATCAATGCTCGCTTTGAAGAGGCAGAGTTGTAACTCCTTCTGCTATACCTCCATGTATAGACAAGTCTTTTCCCAAATATTATTGGAAGGGCAAGATGCCTTCATATAAACTCAGTAACTGTCATCTGATTCACAACCTTTATTAATGAGTCCCTCTAGATTAAGTTATGATGGTTTTAGATGGAGATCATTGACCCATCTTGAACCTGTGTAATCATCACACTGTTCCTATTAAGACATACTTTAATAGTATCAAATTGGATATTCACATTTTGGTATATATACTGGTCAGATATAGTATGCCTACTTTGTTAAGAACTTTTGTTATCAGCCCTTGTTAAGCATCTTAACCTGGAATTGTTAAATGAGATAAGAATGTTTTACATAAGCTAATAATAATACAAAAATAATATATTTATTCTATAGCCATAAATCTGTCTGTTATAGAGGTTCGCACTGAACTCCAGCCCTGATAACATTCACGTGGACCCAACTACGGGTGATCTTTGGGTAGCTAGTCACCCAAATGGATACATAGCCGTCCAGCATTTCTTCAGCCCAGATCCAGCCATACACTCCTTTTCACAAGTATGTCACTGATAAATGGAATTTTTAATGCTTCCATCCACGCTATATACAGCTTATTTTCATCGGTATTGAAGAATATTTCCTTCTGTTTATTTTGTTAAGTTTTCTTTTCTTGCATACGTCATCTTTACGAAATGTCAATGTTTTGAAAATCAATGTTGTTTCTGTTTACAGATATTACGAATTAAGGCAAAGGATGGAATATTGAGTGATGTTAGAGAGATATACGCTAATGACGGCCGTGAAATCAGCGGGTCTAGTACAGCTGTCGTCTATGAAAATAAACTGTTTATTGGTTCTGTCAAGGATAAAGCTGTAGTTTGTGAAATGGTTTATGTTGGTTGATTACTGTTTGTTTCGTTGCACTTTTTGGTGTTTACACCGCTCTGGTTAACAAGGTATGGACTTCTGACCATATAGAACAGATCAGTTGTAACGAATAAGCAAATAGTGAAATTTACAAGCTTAATCAGTGCATTCTTTACGCCTGTAACCTTTATCGTTTGTAAGATGTTTTGGACTTTTGGGCGTAAATTGTATTATTCTTAATAAATGTCTGATGACTTATGTTCAAGTTAACAAAAATCTTCTTTGGCTTTGATTTATCAGATCACTTGTGTAAAGATCGATTGCAGCAGAGATCCCAAATACCCTTTCATAGGAATTCCATCATCGATAATTTTGAAATCATTCCGATTGAGAAAACAAGAAATATTTCTTCAAAAATAAAGATCAAACAGAAACAATAGGAGCGCAATTATTAGATTAAAGCGCTTCTTACAAAGTCTCAACTATTCCTATGTAAATTCTTTAGGAAAAGCATCATCCTATTCATGTCCCAAATGAGGACCCTCCCAGAACCATATTGGCTAGTCTCTTTATCTAGGACTACCAAACATTTTTTACCTAAAATGTGTAAACCTCTATTCTTATAATGTAACGTGCAATATAATAGTTTCAAAAGACCCTTATACGATTATGGTATATTAGAAATGCAGGTTGTCTCCGGCTCAAGCTGTTACTCGCCTTTATTGACAGACTTGTAGTTCTGTGTTTAAGTAGAATGTATTATTGAAGTTATTGATTATCTGATACCTTTAACAAGTGAATTTAGCTTACATTTTGTCGAAAAGCTATTTTTTTTTATATTATCGCTGTATGAAATGATACATGTATTGTCAATAAATCAAAATTAAAACTATAATGAGAAAATTCCCGTTATGTATATAAAACATGGGTACTGAATACAGACGGAGGAATATCTGCCTATGATGGACTGGTAAATTTTATTTTAACTACAATTTGAGTTGTTCAAAAAAACAAAGAAAAGTCACATGGTGAGTCTGATAGAACCCATTATATTCTCTATATCCTAGTCTTGTTGCCACGGGCGGCTTCAGTGTTTAAAAAAAATACTTTTTTTTTATTTCAACAATTATCTTTGCATAGACATTCACGCATTACACAGAAATCAGCAGACCAGCATTGTGTTATTTTTCAGACATAAACCTTCATAAATTGTCGTCGTTTTATAATTAATCAACAATATTCCGTTACTAGTGTGATTCATCATAGAAAATTTACACAATGTCATATACACAATCCTATCAGTCCAAAAGGTTTGAAATCTTTTCAATAAAACAAAATCATGTGAATAGTAAAAAAGTTCATTTGTGTGGCATCAAGAATGGAAAATGAAGTATACAATAATGATAAGGACACAAAATAGACCTTGGTGTGAAGTTCATTATCAAAGGGGAGGGGGGGGGGGGGGGAGGTAAACATTTAATACTACGATGAATGTGTCGAGCTATATAGTTTTTGTAACTTGATAACGTCTACAATTATTCCAGGTTAGATTCCTAAAAGTCCTTCTTAATAGTTTCATGGAAATGAATACAGATGTATGGATTTCTGATACCATTTTCAAAAATTGAGCTGATTATTGTATATATTTATTTTGACCATACGATTAAAACATTGTGTTGTTCTCGTGAGATGATTAAATCATTTCCAGGAATTCCTATCTAAACGTGTTGGTGTGGTCAGAACGAATGTTCGGGAAAATAATCTGTTACGGTTGTTTTTCTTGTTGTTGATGGTAGTGCATAGCTGTAAAATCCAGATTAATGAGACGACAAAGTGTATTATGAAACGATGGTAAGTGTTTGTTACTTGTTCACAGTTAATGGCTTTGGTCAGCCTCCGAGCTTCTGAAGCCGTGGCGGCCCTTGTATGTGCTTTCTCTGTTGGCCAGGTTGTGATGCCAGTGCTGTTGACAATGACAAATCATTGACAAAAGATATATTAGAGCTTTTTCCACAATCAGTATATTGGTGTATGTTATAACGCGTTTTCTTCTTGAGGTAAAAGCCAGCAGGTAGTCAGTTCAGATGAGATAATCCCGTTAATCCCTTCCGATTGCCAATACACATAATCTTTAAGGCACGTGTTTTATAATTTAAATCTAAAAAAAAACTGAATAAGAAGTAACTTTGATAATAAAACTTTACTACATTATTTACAACACATTTGATTTTTTATAATCAAAATTAAATCTAATCAATATAGCAAACTAGCTCATATAATTAACTTATTCTTATGATCGCTGGATAAAACAAGCCCTTTGGGGTTTTATTCCCGCCGGCAATATATATTGCTAAAGTAACATGCATATTAACATAGACCTGGCCTCTTTGGGTTCTAGCTCCAGGAACGATCGACTTTCGGTACAGATACTGACACTGTTGTCAGTGTTAGTGTTTGTGCCGATGTGGGCTGTTGTTCTAGTGGCTGGATTCCACTGAGGTCATTCTCATTGTTAATATTTTATTACGTCTTTATATCTATGTTGCATATTAACATTTTTTTTTGTATCATGCTGGTAAATAAAATTGAATTGAATTGAACACAGTATTTTGACAAACAATTAAATTCAGGTAGCTACCTGGAGAGGATTAACAGTCAGCCCGCTGTGCATATACAGTTTCTCTGTATTGTATATTTTTAGCTTTTATTTTCAGCTATGTAGTGGCTGTCTGGGTTGCTAATGTATGCACGCTCACTGCCGTCGCATGGAATTGAACGTTGTTAGTCTGTTAATAGATTGATCACAGCTTGAGTGGAATTCAACTTTCATTTGACAAGGTCAGCTCTTGTCAATGTTACAGGAAAACTGTATATGTCACAATATATATACATAATTATTTGCGAAACATACATATAATTAATTGGTCAATTCGATATTTTAAACAAATTGTGAAAAAAGAAGATTCAAGTACCTTAAAGAATTGAGCATGAATCTCGGAAACCTGTCGTGAAATAGATCAGAAATACATTTTACTTGTTTTCCCTACTTTCATTTTTCAGTGTACCGTACTTGGGAAAATGTCTACTCATAGGTTGTTAGTATACCTATAAAAACTGATTTTTTGCACATTTCACCTCAACATATATAACTAAAACTCAGTCATTCTGGTTATTATATCTTGTTTCATTTTTTAGATATAGTTATAATAATTTGAAATTTTACTTTTGACTATTTTTTTATTTGTCATAAAAAATTATGACAAATAGGAAATTAAAGAATGACTGTTTTGTGGTTCATATAATGTATTATACGTTGATGTAAAATTAAACAGTAGACCTAAATGGTGTAAAACAAGTAGCAATTAGAAGAAGAGGTAGAAAAAAATTATTTTTATGTAAAATAATTGTATCTGTATGCTTTAAAAAATAATTTACTTATTATTGTTCTACAGGTAAAGAGGATTCAGAATTTGTAGATATGTATTACAAAATTCACTGTGGGTTAGAAGTAAAACGGCGAAATGTAAAAAAATACTCCCAATGTAGTGGGTTAGATTATCCTTAATTAGAGCGTGACTTTGATGTGACGTTAATAGTTGAATACGCTACATACAAAGAACTTTTTAGTTTCGTGGTCCACAATTGTATCCTTCTTTTTAAACTGCAGACTAAATTCGAGGTTATTACAATGTCTGATCAAATTTCCTCAAAACCCAGAGCTTACTTGCATATTTTGTTTAACAAATTCCTTTATCCACCACTAACAGTCCTAAAGAAAAGAACAACTGCGTGACTTTCACATGAAGTAAAGTGGCAAGATGTGATGTTTACTGTAGTTAGTATTATGCAACTCTTAGCTATGTAGCGAATTTGAATTCTACGGCAGCGTAGACGGGCACGTTGTGAAATTTTTTCTGTCAGATTATCCCCTTATTAGGAGATAATAAGTCCTAATTAGAAGATAAGATATCCTAATTAGAAGATAACAAGTCCTAATTAGGATATAATAGGTCCTAATTAGGAGATAATAAGTCCTAAATCAGAGGAAAGATCTCCTAATAAGGAGATAATAAGCCCAAATAAGTCATAATTAGGATATAATAAGTCATAATTAGGACCCTTATAGGACGATAGATTCTGATGAGAAGACGATAGGACCTACTCGGAGGACAATAGGTCCCATTGGGTAGAGGATATGTCCAAATCGAGAGACTATAAGTCCTAATCGAAAGACAAAGACCCAATCGGCAGAATATAAATATCAATATACTTTCCAGATTGGACTTATAGGCTCGTTTTGGTAAATATACTGTCCCGATTGGGTCTTATAGTTTCCCGATTAAGATTTATGGTTTCCCCGATCCTAATGCGACTTAGGACTTTAGACTCCCCTTTTGTTCTTAGTCTCCCTATTAGGATGAAGAGTCTCCCGATAGGGACTTGTTTTCTTCTGATTATTAATTATAGTTTCCTGATTAGGATTAATTCCCTTATAAATGGCAACATGCTGACTCGAACCCGTGTGCGGTACATCTAAGACATAGTAGGCCGACACGCTATATGCTGGGTTCCCTCGGTCGTGCGATTCGCTACAAACGCTACGATTGGTCGTTCGTAGCTGATCGTGGTACTTCTCTGAAATGTCAAGTTTGGATACAAGGCGATTAGAGTCGATATATTCTGCAAACCTGCCTACCCGGTGTATTCTGGAGTATTTTGTACACATAATGTAAGTGGAATACGCCAATAGGCTATCAAACACGCACATAATTTATAGTCTGTGCTATGCAGTAACACAAAATGGTACCAAATACTCCTAAATGGCAACTGTTTTACACATAAATTTATTTTAGGGTAGGTATGTAGGTCTGATTCTGGTACGATTTGGTGCACTTGGATGCGATATAGTCACGATTGATCAATTTCAGGTGACACGATCTATCACGATTTGGTCTACCGTTCAGATACTATCATATACGTTCCGTAAAGATTGTCCCTAGTGAGTCCACAAGTGGGTCTCGATGTGACACGATCACCACGACTAGAATCCCCGATTTAGGTCGATCGGGCACATGTAAGAAGTATAGAGTGAGAAATTGGGTTATTATTGGCTATTACATAGTACGGTAGGGTTGTGCTTTATCAAGTACAAAGTTGTTTGTGAGGACGGGTTCCGGATTATATTATAAGAAACGCTTTATGCTTTATATGTAGTCCGGAGCTGCGTTATTGAGTACCGTACCAGGGTATGAGTAGTTCGGTTATTATTTGCTATCCCAAGCAATAAATGGTTTGTGTAGTTGGGGAACAGTGACGCTGGTAGTTCGTACTCCATTCCATGCTTAGTTAGGGTTGTGCGTTATTCAGTACTAAGGTGCGGATGGTTAGCATGTCCAGTTTTCTTGTTATATCAGCACACCTCATTACAACCCTTCTTTATTATGTACTCCGCACCTTGGTTCTTTATAGCACACAACCCTTACTTATTATATACTTAGGCGCTAACCACCCGCGCCTGAATAACACACAACCCTAACTGCTACTGTTCCTCCACTACATATAACGCACAAACAATTTATTACTTGGTAAAGTAGCTTTCCTTATTATGTTATAGCAAGTAATGCCATAACTGCTCATGCTAAGGGCAGTTTGTTTGAAGAGTAGCACTACTGTCTTTACTTAGCTGAGGAGCATTAACTTTCCAACAATATGGAAACGCTTCACATCTTGTCTTTGCTAGTGTCAATTATTGCTGGAATACACCGCCGTCATATAAGTGAAATACCCTTAAACATGGTGTAAACACCAGTCAACCAATCAATCGATGAATCTACCGAAATGCTCATACATACCTTAATACTCAATAAAGCATAACCCTCCCTTAGCATGTAGTCCGGAGCTGCTCCGCGCCACTTATAAAGCATAAACCCTTACTCATCATGTAATCCGAAGCCAGTACGCACAGACAATTTAAGTAATTAAACGATACTTACCCAGTAAGTTGAAGTTTGATGAGAATTCTACCAAGCTTTATAGGTTCACGGAGGGATAACATGAGATTGCGCAGAAGTTCACCAATAGGCATGATTGGAAGAGCTTGATGGAAATATTTAACAAACAAAAAAGGGGTGGGGTAAACTAAAAGTAACAATACCCTGAAGTCGATGGGCGGGATGTTATCCCTCCGTGAACCTATAAAGCTCGGTAGAATTCTCATCAAACTTCAACTTACTGGGTAAGTATCGTTTAATTACTTAATTCTACCTCGCTTTGGTTCACTACGTGATTACATGAGATGTTCAAAGCAAATATTTTAAATCAAGCCAAATAAATAGAACAAGTTACACGTTGTATGAATGATATATTTCATATATATAAGTATAAGAAGCACAGGATGACAGTTTAACTCAAATATGTCATAATTATGCACTGCTGTTAGAATCAGTGACTGAGGATAAAATGCCTCTACTGAAGCCGCCTGGATCATACAATGGTTTTTTTTATAATAACGTGCAAAAGTGTATTCTCGACGCCAACCGGCCGTCTTCATAATAGTTGTCAACGGAACTGAAGAACGCAGAGCTTTGCTTGAAGCTGCTGCTCGAGTGCTATGAGGTGTAAATATGGACATATTTATACCAGACATCGTTAGAGTCTGTTTGATCCAAAGACTGATGGTGTCACGTGACACCGCCGAATGAGGCTTAACAAAGGAAAGTAGTAACTGTGAATTAGAGCCTCGCAAAGGCTTAGTTCTAACAATATATTCGTTAATGTAAGTCACAATACACAGCCGTCTGTCTGACGGAAAGGATTGAAGCTGGATTTCATTTAAATGTTGAAATACAGTCGATTGTTTAAGAAGATCACCAATTCGAAAAATACATATAGTATTGTCAATTGTCATATTGCGAACATCCAATAAACTTAAAGTTTGAATGCGTTGCCCACTCAACAGTGCTAACAACATGGTCACTTTCAAAGTTAGCTGTTTTAACGTTAAAGTCTCCGCAGGTGAAAATTCAGCTAAATAATTTAACACAATCGTAGTATCCCAGGTGAAGCCTCCTCTAGGTAGTGATGGTCGCAACTGAAACATTCCTTTTAATAATCGCGAAACTAAAGGATGAGAACCAATACTTTGGCCATCAAAGATTAAAACAGTAGATAAAGCCGACCTGGCTGTGTTTATAGCACCGTAACTAAGGTTGCTATCAAATAGGTGCGTTAGAAATTCAAGTACTATTTCTAAAGCTGGAGAGTAGGGATCCACAACAAAAGTTTGTCCATCGTTTGAGATAGCTGGAATATTGTTTGCATGTTCCTGATCTCCATGAAGCTTGTAAGACCTCAATAGTTCTCTCCGATATTCCAGCGGCTCTCCGGGATTGCCGGACAAACGACATGCCATCAACTTTGTTTTGTTCAGTGGAAACCGAACGTCGGGCTTGGTTGGATGTATGAGGGAGATCTCCACTCGAGGTAAAACAAACATTGGGCTGATTAACATTTGCAGGAGTTGAGGGAACCACATCTGAGTGGGCCAGACTGGAACTACCATTATTGCCCCCGCCTCCTCTCTTTCCAACTTCCTCAGAACTCTACTAATAAGAGAAAAAGGACAAAATATATAGTTTAGTTCTTTATTCCATGCATGTGAAAATGCGCCATGAGCTAGAGCAGATGGATCAGGTTTCCATGAATAATACCTTGGTAGTTGATTGTTAAGGCGTGAATCGAAAATATCTATGCTTGGAGTGCCCAATTTGTTACAAATGGTAAAGAAAATATTTGAATTAAGTCTCCATTCCATAAAATAATGGTTGGATCTTGATTGTTTATCCGCCTCCGTGTTCATGGAGGAAGGGAGATAACTGGCACTTAACCAGATGTCTCTTTCAATACACCAATTCCAAATATCTTTACTCAGCATAAAACATGTTCTTTTTGTTCCGCCTTGTTTGTTAATATACGACACAGCGGTAAAATTGTCGATATACATTTGGACGTGAACCTTTTGCATTTTAGCACAAAAGGTTTTTAATGTGAAGAATGCCGCCAAAAGCTCTAAGTAATTAATGTGATATGTAGACTCAGTATCTGACCAATTACCTCCAGTGGAAATATTACCAAATACTCCTCCCCATGCTAGGGGAGATGCATCCGACTGAAGAGTCAAATCCGGTGGGGAATGTTCAATATCTTGGTAAGTTTTGTCAAGATTATGTATCCACCAATCTAAATCTTTCAAAACGTCATAGCTCAATTTCATTTTACCACTGTAGTCGCCTTCAAGATATTTTTAAGGCAGGAATTTTTTCAAAATCGAGCAGGCGATAAAATAGTTTACCATATTTTACACCAGGGCATGCCGCTACTAATGTGCCAACTGTTTCTGCTACAGATTGTACTGAAACAGTTCCCTTCCGTTGCAAAAGACAACAGGCTTTTATGATTTTTTAAATTTTGTCTTTTGTAAGCGACACTGTCATGTTGACAGAATTAATTATAAACCCGAGATATTGAATAGTCTGACATGGAGATAAAACAGACTTTGAGTAATTTATGGTAAAACCCAGATTCGTAAGAAGATCTAGGGTGAGATGGGTACTGTATTCGCACTCCTTGTGGGTGGAACCAATTATTAGAAGATCATCTATGTACGCCACAACGAGGACAGCCCTAGCTCTCAGGATGGCACAGGGAATTTTCAAATTTTTTGTAAATATTCTAGGGGCACTAGAAAGGCCCTGAGGCAGACTTACATATTTATAACAGTCCCCATGCCATATAAATTTTAAGTATTTCTGGCAATTTTGTGCAACTGGTACAGAATAGTATGCATCTTGCAGATCAATGGAAGAGAAAAAACAATTTTGTTTGAGCAACTGTAAAGTTGAGAATAATGTGTCCATTTTAAAATGTTTATAGACCACATAATGGTTAAACTGAGACAGGTTTAAGATCATACGATAATCCCCGTTTTCTTTCGTCTTAGAAATATAGTAGATATACTCATCAAGCTCATGGGAGCATTTGACAAGAACACCTTTTTGAATCAGTTTAGAAATTTCTTCAAGTATGATATTAACTGTATCGTACCGACACTGACGAGAATTAGGTACTTTAATTTGATAAGGCTTTTTAACGAGCTCAATCTCGTAACCTGAAATTGTATTGAGTAACCATTTGTCAGTTGTAATTTTCTTCCATTGATCTACACGATTAGCCAGATTGACGTTCTGACGGTATAAAAAAGATTGCCTATCCTTAGTGAAATAGCTTTGATCCCGTTTTTGAACAGTTCTTCCCACCCGATTAGTGTCGTTGATGTCTCTAATACTTTTAGACAACTCATCACCAAATAACCAGTTGGTAACGGGGATAGCCTTGGTACACAGAGCCCGATAATAGCTGTTTAGAAAAGGCTTTAACTGTTCACGCCTACGAAAGTTGAGATCCATATTAGAATGGGCTAAAATTGCCAGAGCATCAGTGGCTCGTCTGATATTCAACTTCCGTTCAGATCCACCGTCGGGACCTTTGTTGGAAAGTAAGCTATTGAGCAACGGCAAAATAGCAAACCGTTACAATTTTCAGGCTTATTGTAATTTTTCAACAATTCACCATACTTGTCTTCGGGCATATTGCTCTCGAGAATAGCGTTGAACAAACCAGCGACTTTGTCCGCTACTGGTGGGCCTGGTTTATCCCCAAATTTAAAGTCTGAAGTTAATTCAGCCAAGAAATCTGCTTTCTCTATCAAAGGTGTTTGCGGAGATTCCGGCTGTTTAGATCCATTTCCATCAATATTAGATTCATCAGAGCTCGATAATAGTGCATTTAAATCTAAGCCTTGCGCTGCAAGAGCGGGCTTTTTAGCAGGAGGCTCTTCATTGGAGCTGCTGTCATAGAGAGTGGCCACAATATTAGTGAGTTTATCCAGGCTACCAGATACAACAGACATGGTAGACAGCATTTGGGCCTGCATTGTTTTGAAACTCTCAAGAGTAAAGTATGAAGACAGAGTTTGTGTTGGTTCTACGGGACACGCGGACTGAGCTGAACTGGTAGAGGGGCCAAAAGAGATATCACTTATACCACGTGCTCCGTCAATTGGATAGGGTTTTGGCTGGTTGATTGAGAAATGCTCCTTTTCTCCGAAGCACAACCAGAACTTTTATTGGATTTTCCTTTGACCTTAATTTGTGTCAGTCCATCAAGCCTAAACGAGTCCATTTCGTCGTCCAACGATAGCGTACTGCTATCTCGAGCCTTGTGTTGGTTCGCCATACTAAGTAGCCAAATCAAAACCACGTCTTACGCCTATCTGGGATACAGTATACTGTATCCCAGCGCCTATGAAGGGTGAATTAGCGCATGTCTATTGGTGAACTTCTGCGCAATCTCATGTAATCACGTAGTGAACCAAAGGGAGGTGGAACTGCAATTCAATAGATCAATATATATGAACATTTCCAGCCAGCACTGATTGGACTCCTATGCTACTATTAAATGAACTGACAGCCAGCACTGACCCCTATACGTAATTTTTTAAGAATTATAAAAGCCGGTTTTGCTGGATCCTATTCTAATATTATTATTGTGTAATTATCTTAGACTGAAATGTAAACAGACACATACCGCTTCGTTGTATTTTCGTTATTTTGGGATAACACTTTCTTAGTTTGAACAGATTCTAGTTCATAAAATTTTACAGGTTGAGACCCGTCCGGGAATCGAACCCACGACCCTCAGAGTTAGGCACCGAATCGCCAAAAGTAAATGCCGGCCACCTAGACCACTCAGCCACCCCAGCGACCTTCTACAAAAATAGAAGGTTATCAGCTGGAGTCTAGATAACAGACATTCACTACCCCTCTGGTAGGTTCGACCTTAGGTCTATATGGGGCCCAATGTCCCTAGTCACCCCTATACTCTCTGTATATTTTAATAATTTCAGCTAGCGCTGACTTCACCTCTATATGGTTATGTAGATGAAATATAACAGCCAGCACTGATTAGACAGAGGTATGCTCTCTAGCCTCTCTATGTATGTTAACATTTTCAGCCAGTATTGACTGCATATTAGAATTTCCACTGACATGCTTAACATAATAGAGTAGGGTGACTACTCCAAAGGACGAAAAATTCATATTGACCTGATGATGGTTTGATAATATTGAGTCAATATGAATTTTTCGTCCTTCTTTGGAGTAGTCACCTTACTCTATTACAGTATTGACTGGACCTATATACGGAGCCGTAAAAGGGACATTGAAAAAATAAGTCCTTATAACAAAATACTAAGTCGTTGTAAGGACTAAGTAACTCGTTATAACGGCTTAATCTACCAATCAAAAGGTATACGTACCGGTATGTAGTGGTACGGAGGTACCAGTGGGCGTCCGTAAGCTTCCGTAGACTGGACCCGTCACTCTCTGTATATAATAATTTCTCCATTTGAGCACTGACTGTAGGCCTACCCCTATCTGCGTTTGGTAGGTGATTGATAACAAAGCAACACTGACTACAGCCCTTGTACGTTATATTGTTTTAACATTAAGAACCAGCACTGATTGGACCCCGCGCCTATACGCTTTTTGAGAGCATTTATAACACTCAACACTGGCTGAACTCCCAAGTTGTTTTGAGAACTATGAAAGCCAGTATTGGCTGGATCCCTTTACGCTTTTTATGTGTTTTATAACAAAGCAACAATAGATCCCTTTAGTCTAATACTATTTCCAGCCAGTGCTGACTGGACCCCTGTAATTTAGGTGAAATACACCAGCCAGCACTGACTAGACCCCAATACTCTCTGTATGCTAACATTTACAGCCAGTATTGATTGGACAGCTGTATGCTTTTTATGTGATTTATAACAAACCAACACCGACTGGGCATCTATACTTTCTACGTATATTAACTTTTCAAGTCAGCGCTGATTGAACCCCTATAGATACGCTATCTCTTTGTACCGGTAAATCAACTTTTCAAGCCAGCACTGACTGGATCCCTGTAGGCTTTCGCTATTGGACATGTAAGCCAATGACAGCGCCTGGAAAAAAATTATAATAAGAGCCCCTAAAAACAACGACAAACCACCCCTAACGACCATCATTGCCCCAGACTGATCCGCTATACCTTTATATACCGGTATAGAACAAGATTATAATTGTATATATCTTACACAGAACTGTAAATAGGCACATACGTCTTCAAAAGGTGGTCCACTTTCTTAATTCTCCATATAAAGTAATATATACGTTATAAGTGTGTATGGATGGGTATTAATTTATTACTTCCAATGTGTCTTTGTAACATGTATATTTACTTAGGGCCTACGTCACGGCATTCGAATTTTAGCCGCCATCTTGAAAATCTATACATCAAAAAAATCAGTACTATTTCTGAAGTTCAACCCAATTGCGAAGATCAGGGCTGAGTTGCTCGAAAGAGTATCAGACGCTAACACCAGATTAAATCGGTAATACCGGGTTAGAGATAGACCTACAACAAGGCGTGACGTCATCTAATACAGGGTTAAATTTAATAGTGCTTCGAGCAACCGGCCCCAGGGTTCTTGCGTCGGCTAGATCGTTCCATCTCTACGAGTAGACAGCTAGAAGCTGTACAATCGAGAAAGAATTGTTAAGTCCAAAGACATGCAGTTACTCAACTAAGGTAAATATTTTGATACATTCACAACATTGGGCCCGTATATATAATAGTTATGCTTCATTCCCTGAATTTATTAAACCACGACCAAACGAACAAAATTCTGAATTTATGAAATTTTCAGTTTCTTGGCAAGTAAGAAAATATTCTTTTTTCCCGAAATTTTTAGTTAACACAGCTGATAATCTTTGAAAGCAATGTTTCAATAGCAACTAATTAATCACCAAAAGCGCCCCGCGACATAAAAATGAATGATAATCAGGACAATTGGGGAATTACCCTCTTGGGAAATGCAAAAAGTGAATCCAGGCGGTCCGACGAATTACCACAATAGACCCCAATATACCTCAATAGACCGTAAAATCACCCCAATAGACCCTCAAACGCTACAAAAGCACCTTCTAACACTGCTACTTCATCAGTTCAATGATATAATCACTTACTTTCAGGGATGACTTTTTTTTAGATCGAAAATATGACCATAAAAACGAATTGACACAAACAACGTTTGTGGCAAGCTCCAGACTACAAGGAGAGGTAACCCTGTTAAGGGAATTGAAGTGGTTGAAACATTCCGACTGTATAGGCCCCTATGACATGTATATTAATTTACAGAAGAAATAAAAATATACTTTTAACAAAATAATAAGTCATGGAAGTACCCCAATAGACTTCCGATGTACCGCAATAGACCTCAAATATGTTTTAAATACCATAAGAGTCTGATTTGTACCCCAATAGACCTCCCATGTACCCCAATATACCTTAACTGTACCCCAATAGACCTCCCATGTACCCCAATAGACCTGAAATGTACCCCAATAGACCCCAAATACGTTTTAAAAGCTATAAGTCTGATTTGTACCCCAATAGACCTTAAATGTACCCCAATAGACCTCCCTTGTACCCCAATAGACCTTAAATATGTTTTAAATACTATAATAGTCTGATTTGTACCCCAATAGACCTCCCTTGTACCCCAATAGACCTTAAATACGTTTTAAATACAATAAAAGTCTGATTTGTACCCCAATAGACCTCCCTTGTACCCCAATAGACCTGAAATGTACCCCAATAGACCTTAAATACGTTTTAAATACTATAATAGTCTGATTTGTACCCCAATAGACCTCCCTTGTACCCCCAATAGACCTTAAATACGTTTTAAATACAATAAGAGTCTGATTTATACCCCAATAGACCTTAAATGTACCACAATAGACCTCCCTTGTACCCCAATAGACCTTAAATACGTTTTAAATACAATAAGAGTCTGATTTGTACCCCAATAGACCTTAAATGTACCCCAATAGACCTCCCATGTACCCCAATAGACCTCAAATACGTTTTAAATACAATAAGAGTCTGATTTGTACCCCAATAGACCCCAAATGTACCCCAATAGACCTCCCATGTACCCCAATAGACCTCAAATGTACCCAAATAGACCTCAA
>JAVFBW010070271.1:0-17244 GCA_034783835.1 Mopalia ciliata
TTGTTGGTAAATAAGAGATGGTCCCTGGCGAATAGCTAACTGCTAACTGCCAACCGCAGACTAACTTCACAGACATGGTAAACCCGGCACTGATAAGAGGTCGACTTCTGAAGACAAACACTGCAGATGCATTACGCATCAGTTGACAGTCTACATGCAACAAAGTCGACCTATAAATAGACCCTTATTCAATAGAACACACTGTGACACTGAACATAATTCCGTTTTTAACCAATCAAATAGCAATCTTTTAATAAGAAAATTCACTTTTTTATAATCAAATGTATATTGGAAAACTGAAAAGCATTATTTAACGGTCTTACGCGGCCATATATTCGTAGCGACAATACAATCCCGCCGTAAGCTAATTCAGATTAATGAGTATCAACTTCGGCCCACTTTATACCTGTTGTTTCGTAAACATGGTGAACTGGAGGCTGTTTATGTCATTTTCTCATTGTGTTGTTACCCTTTAACAAAACTGAGATATCGTAACATTTGCACATTGAATCCTTATTAGGAGATATTAAGTCCTAATTAGGAGATATTAAGTCCTAATTAGGAGATAAGATCTCATAATTAGGAGATAATAAGTCCTAATTAGGAGATAATAATAGGTTCTTATGGGAAGACGAAATGACCTACTCGAAGGACGATAAGTCCCATTGGGGAGAGGATATGTCCCAATCGAGAGACTATAAATCCTAATCGAAAGACTTAGAACCAATCGGGAGAATATAAGTACCAATATACTTTACTGATTGGACTTAAGAGTCTCTTTTTGGTGATTATACTGTCCCGATTGAGTCTAATAGTTTCCCGATTAGGATTTATGTTTTCCCGCTTTGGACTTAGTCTCCCTTTTGGTACTTAGTCTCCCTAAAGCGACTTAGAACTTAAAAACTCCAGTTTTGTTACTTAGTCTCCCAATTGGGACAAAGTTCAGTCTCCCGATTTTCTCCTGATTATAATTGATAGTTTCCTGATCGGGATAGATTCACTCATAAATGTCAACATACGGACTCGAACCCGTGTGCTGTAAGTCTAAGAGTTTGTTTGTTTGATTGGTGTTTAACGTCGTGTTCAAGGGTATTTCAATTATATGACGACGGAGTGTCCACTTCACACTGAACACAGCCTTATTACAGTGGAAAACCAGGAGAAAATCTCTTAAAAGTCACCCCCGCGATTGCCGGAGCCACAATATGTGACTCGTTCATATACCTGATGGTTGAAAGGCGGACTCGAACCCGTGAACGGTTAATATATGAATGAATCTATACCGATCAGAAAATTATAAATCTTAATCAAGAGAAAATTACATCCCAATCGGGAGACTCTTAGTCCCAGTTGGGAAGTAAAAAAAGAGAAAATAAGTCCCAATCGAGAGATTCTTAGTCCCAGTCGGGAGACTATACGTAATAAAAGGAAGACTATTAATCTCAATCAGAATATTTTAAGTCCCAGTTGGGAAGTAAAAAAGAGAAAAAAGTCCTTAGACGCATTAGGGAGACTATAAGTACCAAAAGGCATACTTAATCCCAATCTGGAAACCATAAATCTTAATAGGCAAACCATTAGACCTATTCTGGACAATATAGTTACCAAAGGGAGACTATAACTCCAATCTGGAAAGTATATTGGTACTATAATATTCTTCCGATTGGGTTTAAGTCTTTCGATAAGGACTTATAGTCCCTCGATTGGGACATATCTTTTCCCAAATGGGACCTATCGTCCTCCGAGTAGCTTCTATCGTCTTCTCATAATAACCTATCGATGCCATGTTATCTCCTAATTAGGACTTAATATCTCCTAATTAGGACATATTATCTCCTAATTAGGCGATCCTATCTCCTAATTAGGAGATGTTATCTCGTAATTCGGAGATAATCTGACAGGAAAATTTTCACAACTGGCCCCTCTACGCTGCCGTAGTATTGCAACATTACAGTGTTATAATTGTTAAGACATTTTATAACAAAAAGATAAATGAAATATATAAACAATGTGATAATCGTTATGTTCTTTTTTGGAAAAACCAGTTGTCTCCCTTCGTCACAATTGACAAAGACTGGCAATTCTTATATACAAAAACAATACTTATTTTGGAAGCTCAGTAGTCATTAACTCCTTACAATGGCAGGTACCTTTCCGATGTCATCTTCCATGACATTTTTAATATTCTCTCTGAAGTCTGATCCATAATTTGACTGTTTTGATAGTATTAAGTAATGTAAAATTTTTGAATCCCGGATATGTTAAAATATGTACGTCTAAAATTGTAACAAACCATGAAGGAACTAAATACCAAAGCTGATTATTTGTTTGTTGAGTAGATCTAACACATCTATTTAAATAAAAGTAAATTTCGGAAAAAAGTTTAACTGTCTACATGGGGATCCATTGTCGAGGTGAAAGAGCATTTTTCACCAAACTCAATTTTCAAAGTTTTAGCTCTATACCTGTTTCAAATCCCAATTTATAATCTTCCAATGCTAGAAAAAAAAGACATTCGCGTATTTTCACGAGATTTTTTAGTAATTTCAGGAGGCTGTATCTCGGAAACGAAACGTTGTATGAGGCCATTTTTGGGTGTGTCTGTTGATTTTTCACACAAAGGATTTTTTATGGAGTCTCATCAAAATCTGATATGGTTAAGTGGGGACCACTATTTGATTTAACATGGAACGACGATCAATGAAACTAATACATACGACTGCATTAAAGTTAAAGTGCTACATAGAGAAATTAAGAAATGACTTCATTTCAAAACATCTTCATTACTGGTCTTTCCTAGCATAGCATAATGAAGCAAGTAATACTTTCTTAACGTACACGTTTTTTATATTTTATAAAACAAAGTAAGCGCTCAAGTGACAAAAACACTGAGTGACCAACATTGATCAGTTTAGTGCACGCGCTCCAAGTCATGCAGCTACAGGCCAGCATTGACCAGGGGAGCTCACTCCAGCTGTGATTGACGAATATGCTTAATTAGCTTGAATACTTACGTAACGACAGGTGCCAGCAGTCAGTCTTGTTTTGTTCTCCGGCTGCAAAGCAAAGAAAAATGTACTGCATTCCAATAGGCCAATATACCCCCAGTAAGCCTTTGCTATATTTTGACCGTGGCATTCCAATGCTAGGGAAACCATTGTTGTAATCTTGGACGCCTGACTCGTGTTTAATAACGGTATGTCAACCAAATATGGCTAGCATTAATACGGCTTTAATTATATAATTAAACTGGAGAATGTATATTAATTAAGTGAGTAATAAACGCTTGGAAAGAGTAGTGTGTGAGCTTACCTCACTTCTAGGCATATTGGTGTGGATGATCTCAGCGACAAGACAGCCGTGGAGCCAGACTCACGTATTAGCTCGGTACGACATAACGCAGGTATGAGAAATAAGCCTCATTTAAATATAGTACTAGATCTCACACTCTGATTCGCATGTATTACTATATTTTGGAATTATTTTTTTAATAGTATGCATGCATCACGTAAATGGGATTCAATTTGCCCTTTATCAGCTGAAATACCCTAGCGATGTATTTTCTTTTCTAAGACGAAAATGGCCATTACCTGACTAATCCTGTTAGTTCATGTCGCCTTCCGAAGGTACAAAATATAAAATTGCTAACGTCGGCCTTTATACAATGATGGACATCATCCGCTTATTGAGTCCTGCTTTTTTTTAAAGGTCCACAAATTGTTGTTGCCGTGGTGTTCATTTTTGTTTATTTCATACTGCTCTGTTTTTTTGGATAAATAATTGAGGAGCTTTATCTCTTTGTCATTAAAAACTGTAGGGTCTGCGATGGTAAAACGGACAGTTCATGTCCCATCTACACTTTATGAATTCCCAGTTATACGGGCGCAAAGATTTTTTTGATCTTGAGGTCACCTTTGTTGACACGTGATGATTACCGGTTGCGGTCAGTCGCAGTCGACCTGGGCGTAAATAATCAGCTAGCATCGGGAGGTGGCTAATCGCGGAATGCAAACAAAAACTCCTTATGAGCATTTATTTCGATTGCAGTCGACCTGCACATACCTTCTCTTGGCAAGTCTCGGGTCTCCACGAAGTTCTGTCATTACGATTGCGACACTTCGGCCTACTCCGTTTCGGCGGTCTGACAAAGATGAAAACGAATCGAAAAAAGACGATGCCAATCATATGTGTCTTTCACTGTTCAAACAGTGTATCAGCTCTGTCTGAATATCATGTTAAAAAGCCGAGGGAGGCAATTTTCTTTTTGGAACAGTGTCAAATGCACAAGCCGTCATGTTAACGAAAAACTTTTCAGTATGACATTAAACTATGACTAAAGCTGTAGCGACAGATATACAGGATTCCGATAACTATTTTATTGTCTATCATGTTTAAATTCGACCAATGCTTATTACAATCTATTAACCAATATCCTATCATAAGCAGAGGTTTACCGAAAACATGGCTTAAAGCGCAAAACTTAGGTAGCAATATAATAGTAACTTTCATTTTCGCCTGTACCCTTACATACAATATACAGCAAATGTGAAAGGATAAGACCTATTTTTATTATCAAAACCAAGCCCATAAAAAATACCAGTCACAGTTATTCTCCATTGACCATGACGAGTTAAATGGATCCAAACGAGGTCGGTTTGATTACGTTTTATATACCGGGATTATTTAAAGTGGTCCCCGACTTAATCATCATATATATCATTTATGATATGCATCCCTTCTTTTTCAGGTACCTCGCCTTGCACGGAAAAGTTGAAAAACTACAATGTCGTGGCTATCAAGGCGCCTCAACAAGGTGGCAGAAACTGACAAAAATTCCATAGACAAAGCCTCGTCCTTGGATTGGTCAACCACAAGCTTATCAGCTTCACAACTCGACATGGCACTGATGGAGATGTTGAATATACGCCAAGGCGAGAAAATGTGGGACTCATTTTGCAAAGGTAAGGACAAATCTAGAAATATGAGAAGGGATACCATGCCCCACGTAATTGCAATATGTCGCTACCACGATAAATGTTAAAGGTTTAGCTACTCCACTGTAATGTAGCTACCAAATAAACTTTACACCATGCCAACATAATACTATACTGATAAAACCCAACGGATTTTGGGTGGTTAGAGGGAGCTTCCTGTTGCCCTGGGGCTTTCTGAGTTTAAGAGGAAGAGGAAGCCGTTATGTTTGTTATGAGCCTGTATTTCTGTGAGGTTTATGTTTTTTGTCAGTGGTGTAGGTGGTGGTCTCCTTCACCCACTGGACCGACACGCCGTCATGTGCGTAAAATAACCCCTCAGAACAGCGTTAAACCCCAATCGAACAAACAATCAAATATAATTCTTCAAGTCTAGAAGTAGTAAAGCAATCACAACTGTAAAAATCGGAAACAGGTAAACTGGAACCATTATAGATTATGTTTTCTTTTCGAACAGGAAATCCCATTACGTCATCAGGGAAGAGAAAACAGCTTTGCCGAATCATATCTGTAGTGGCGGTCCCTTTGATGATTTTAATTGGCATGACAGCTAATACGTTTGGAGTCACATTACAGGGTTACCTGAATGCATCGGGTATCAGAAAAGTACTGCGGTTTAGTACTGAATTAGGTGTACTGATCCATAACCTACAAAAGGAAAGGGACTCTAGCGCTTTATATTTGAGTTCTGACCGGGCGGAGACAAAGGAAGCACTTCTGTCCAGTTACATCGACACGGACAATGTACTGGAGGAGCTTAGTTACTGGCCCTCTATCCAAGATAAGGACGCCCCCGAATATCACTCCCAGGAAAAATACCAAATCCACTTGAACAGGCATCGGTACCAACTTGATTCGCTGAACCAATCTGTGACGTCAGAGCTGCTCTTTTACACTAAAGGTATCGATGTTATTTTAGATTGGCTGTATGCCTCAATAACAGAAGCACGATCGGGAACGGTTTGGCGAAGTTTGGTGGCTTTCTTAGAAATAACAGATTCAAAAAAGTCATTCGGTATTGAAAGGGCATTAGGTGCTATTTATTATACGAAGGGAAAATTCCAGACGATTGAAGACTATCTGTGGTTTTCCGAAAGTCAGGATATCGCCAATGCTTCTTTTTGGTCTGCTAGACGTTTCTCAGACGTGGCCGCCTCGATTTATGACGACCTCGTGGCTCAAAATGACACCATTGTCGGGGTACTTGAAGACATGAGGCGGGACATCAGAGTCAACGAACAGTTTAACCGAGACGGCTCCTTGGAGAAGGCTGAATACTGGATGATGACTGTGACCAGCTACCTTCAAGTTCTTCTTGATACCCAGGACGCTGTTGTGTCCTCCATCTTTGTTGAACTGGATGACCGGGACCAGGAAGACTTGTTTAAGATGATAGCCATTGCTGTGGTATTCTCCGGTGTGCTGTTGATGTGCCCTGTTATCATCCACGGTGTATATTCGCTAACAACCGAGATGCAGAGTTATTCAATTACACTGGCTGACAGGTGCGTTTATTGCCCTACTTTTGTGTTATATCGTTGTCCAGACAATGGCACCATTATGTGTCCAGAATATAATCATGATTAAAAACAATAACGACATTTTAACTAATCTGGAATCTGGTTCCATTTTCAAGATATGTTCAGATAAAGTAAAACACCAGGTATATATACATTTCTTGAAAATGGAATCAGATTTTTCCGAAAGCTTTATTGCATAAAAGTTATTTGTCGTTATTTTTTGCAATAATTTGCGTGGCTAATCCGTTTCATAAAAGTCCTTTTCGTAAGATGGACAATCACTCGAATTAAACACTGGTGAATATATGCTAATTTGCACAAATAAAAAAGACACGTGAGTGTATGTTGGTTATACGGATTGCATACATACAATTAATATTTGCACATACGTGTGTTATCAGACCAGGCCAGCATAAGGTTGGATAACGGATATTAAGTATAACAATATATGTTAAAACAATTGCAAGAGAGAATTAGTTATTATCCTTGACGTGATTTTGTTTATTTTCAGAACAAAAGCCCTGAAGAGAGAGAAGAAGAGAACCGATCTATTATTGTATCAGATGTTACCGAAGAGCGTAGCTGAGAAACTTAAAAGGAACGAAGAGGTCAACGCAGAAACCTTCACACAAGTCACAATATTCTTCTCTGATATCGTGGATTTCACTAAGCTGTCCTCCCAATGTTCCCCGGTCCAAGTGGTCAACATGTTGAACAGCCTGTATTCTCTGTTTGATGATAGAATTGAGCAGTATGACGTCTATAAGGTGGAAACTATCGGGGATGCTTACATGGTGGCATCTGGTAAGGCAATCCGAACGGTCATCAAATCAATTATGGCCTTAGTTTGCAATTGATTCAACACATACACACATTTTATATTTTAATTCTAAGCTTAACCTAAACCTAACCCAAACGGTAACCTAAACCCAGAACCTCAATTAATCCCTAACCAGAACCTAAATCTTATCCAAACCAAGAACCTAAATCTCCTCAAACTATTGACCTCAGCGTAACCTATGTTCAGAACCTATATCTAATAATCACTCTTAATCTTAGCTAAACCCACAACATATATCTAATCTTCACTCTTAATCTAAGCTCCGCCCAGAACATATATCTAATCCTCATTCTCAATCTAACCTAAGTTCAGAACATATATCTAATCCTCATCCTTAATCTAAGCTAAACCCAGAATCTATATCTAATCCTCACTATCAATCTAATTTAAATCCAAAACCTATATCTTAGCCTCACCCTTAATCTAAGCTCAGCCCAGAATCTATATCTAATCCCCACTCTTCATCTAAGCTCAGCTCAGAACCTATATCTTAGTCTCACACTTAATCTAAGCTAAACCCAGAACCTATATCTTAGCCTCACCCTTAATCTTAGCTCAGCCCAGAACCTATATCTTAGCCTCACCCTTAATCTAAGCTATATCCAGAACATATATCTTAGCCTCACCCTTAATCTAAGCTCAGCCCAGAACCTATATCTTAGCCTCACCCTTAATCTAAGCTAAACCCAGAACCTATATCTTAGCCTCACCCTTAATATAAGCTCAGCCCAGAACCTATATCTTAGCCTCACCCTTAATCTAAGATAAACCCAGAACCTATATCTTAGCCTTACCCTTAATCTAAGATAAACCCAGAACCTATATCTTAGCCTCACCCTTAATCTAAGATAAACCCAGAACCTATATCTTAGCCTCACCTTTAATCTAAGCTCAGCCCAGAACCTATATCTTAGCCTCACCCTTAATCTAAGCTTAACCCAGAACCTATATCTTAGCCTCACCCTAAAACTAAGCTCAGCCCAGAACCTATATCTTAGCCTCGCCCTTAATCTAAGCTAAACCCAGAACCTATATCTTAGCCTCGCCCTTAATCTAAGCTAAACCCAGAACCTATATCTTAGCCTCACCCTAAAATCAAACATAAACCCAGTACCTATATAACCCTCACCCTAATCTAAGTTAAGCCCAGAACCTATGTCGACTGAAACCTAACCTAAAACAGAACTTAAACGCCTTCTGTCCTTTTTCTTTTAAAGAAAACTAGGTTTAATTTCCCAGAAATTTTAAGAAAAATCACAGACACAATGAAGGAGCTTATATGGTTGAGATGTATTTATTAACAGGTCTACCACAGAAGAATGGAAAGCGGCACGCGGCAGAGATCAGCATGATGGCCTTAGACTTGGTGGACAACCTCTCTGAGCTGGAGATTCCCCATCTCCCGGGTACTCGATTCCGCCTGAGGATTGGCATTCATACAGGTCAGTTCTAGACTTTCACAAACATAAGTATAACCAATCTAAATTGAATATGTCTATATGTTTCTTGAAAAGCCGAATTACTAACTAGTACAAGGAATACTTTTCCAGGTTGCTTTGCGTATATCAACGAACCAGTGTTGTTATTTGAATAGCTATTATTTTAGCTATAAATAACTTTGGTTTCTGTTTAACCCTACGGAAAACAAACTGACTAATTTTGTATGTTCATCACTGAAGTCCACTTCAAACCTATCCGCTGGTGAATGATACCTATTTTGAGTTGGTCCACATATTCAAGGACATGCTAAGCTTGAAACAAGCATTAGTAAATATTATTGTGGCAATATTATTTATATATTAAATAATCCATTTTTAATGATTAAAAATGAAATGATTTTGAAGGCTTTACTTGAAAACGATTCCAGATATGATGACGAGAAAGACTCCCAGATGATATGTAGTATGTTGCCAAAAATATGTCCGAATCTCTGATGTCAAGATATTTGTATAAACATCTTGTATTTGAACAGGTCCAGTAATCGCTGGAGTGGTTGGTTTTAAAATGCCCCGCTACTGTCTGTTTGGGGACACAGTGACTATTGCCTCGCGTATGGAGTCACTAGGAACACGTGAGTTTTTTTTATTACACCATTTTTTTTAGGTGTATGCTTATTTGCTTTGTTTGATTGCGGCTTAACGCCGTACTTACTGTCATTTCACTCAAATGATAGCGTGCCAGCCCATCGGGTGAATAAAACCACCATCGACACCACTGGCAACCAACGAAGACAAAACAGGACAAAGATAGATAACCCACATGAAGCAATAAAAATACATTCCAAACAGAGCGGCTTCACGTAGCTCACTCCCAGCTTTCCGCTGATATCTATGCAGAGAAACGTGTACAACAGCACAACTTGCTATGTTACTCTTTCTACAGTTCGAAGATAGTCTTTATCCTAAGCATTTCAAGGGTAGCTTCACTTAATCAGACACTATCAGCAAATATGTATTTCATGGAACCCTTTAACTGTTCCAAGTATTTCTTCTTTTATTCGTATATCAAAAAGTCTGCTTTTGTCCTAATGGTTCTATACAGAACCATCCTCTTTTCTAAAGAACCCTCAAAGAACCATTCTTTCTAAAAGTGCACTGTGTCACAAGAACTTTACCACATTAAAAAGTATAGTATATTGTGAGTTGAATGGCCGTAGGTTATATATTTATGTCCTTACTCCACGCCACCCCCTTTTTGAAGCGAACAGTTAACGTTATGTTCTCAAATATACAGGGGACTTAGAGTGAAGAGTCCTCTTTAGGACGCTCCCAGAGTCACATCTTATTCAACATTATAACAATTGTTCTGTCATCAGGCTATGGTATTAAATCAGAAATTGTTTTATTTCAGCCAATTTCATCCATTTGAGTCAACCGACTCACGACACTCTGAACGAATTGGGGGGATTTGTTATCAAGCCAAGACAAGAAGAAGTTGTAACAGTACGTATGTTTATCCATCCAGCAGCTTACTCGACAAAACAGTATGTTAATATGTTAACACCATACAGGCACTAAATTTCGAAAGCCTATATGTACTTTGCATGGTTATTGATTTGGGATAAATATATTTCCAGGTTTGTAAGCAAATAGTTTACGTATACGGTGTTATTAAAATGGAACGTGCAATTCGTCTCCCAGTAGTTTTATTTAAATCAGAAATTCATCCATGAGATCAACACCAGTAAAACTCTTTTGTTTATTACAGCTTATCATACCTGAATTACAAACAGGTCATAAAACGCGACAGCCCCAATAGTTAATAAGAACCAGCGTCTTTTATAAAAGCTGCCCAACTTCTAATTTTTTTCTACATCGAACCATTGAAGCATGACAAATCTGTACTTGCCCCCCCTCCCCCTCAAAAACAATTTTTTAATTTAATCACCATTCTTGGACTTATTTTCGCAAGCCTATATGTGCTTTAGATTTAATGATTTGGGATAAATATATGATTTTGGAGTTGAGAATAATTTGTCGACAGAGAGCGTTGCGCCTTGAGAGAAACACGGATGATGCTGATGATCTTGAGACAGCACATTGGAAAGTGATATATAAGAATACTTATAACATTAATATAACTTTTGTTAACAGCGAGACATGTCCCTGGCGATGGCGTTGAAGGGTAATTTGAGGACCTACTGGCTAATGGGAGAAGAGGGATATGCTAGCAAAATGGCAGAACCTACAGAAGATGGGGACTGTAAGTATTATATTGAGCAACACACAATATATATAATGTATATCCTCCTTCTGGATTTCTGTTATCAAATATGTTATTAAATTTCTAACAACTTAAGAAAAACACATTTTGCAATCTCAATAATGTGTATAAAACAAAAACGTGTATAGATGGCATTGTAGCTGTGTCAGTGTTTTATGGTGTATAGAGAGAGAGAGCAGAGAAGGGGCGGTTGGTTTAATTTCGGCAAAGTATCTCATCGTGTAGCCGTCACAGCCACACAACCCATTGCGAGGAGAATGTCGGCAGTGTAGTCTTTTGTTTGCCATATATCAGGAACCACATATCAAAGTGTTCATGCGTTAAGTTGTTATTCTCCAGACAGACTTAGGCATGCGCAAATCATCCTGTCCATTAAACATATAATCTATATAATTTTTGGCTTGATTCAAGGTATTTTCCTACTTTATTTAAGGTCATTATGACTTGGAATAAAGGTCAACATATGACGTATGTATATATTTTGGAAAACGTGAATAGTAATGCCAACAAATCAGCAAATTTGGTGCAAATACAAGAATCAGTTAGAACTTACTTCAAATTGAGTTAATATCGACACCAAAAAAACCCAAACATTTTTGATAAGTTATTTCGCCGATAGCAATTACAATTTCACCTTCATTTATGTTTTAGCTTATCTAGTCGACTAGGCCTATAACGTAAAATAGCGCTTATGTATTTTCCGCAATTTTATTTCTAACGAAATGAGTGGACATGTTTTGTCCGCACATCCTGTGGAAGTCGTATAAAAATAGGTAACATTTCTTTCCGAAAATGCTTGTAAAATCTAGGGAGCACTTTTAAAAACTGACGGCACCCTTTTCATGCCGAAATAATGCTTTTTAAAAATGCACCAAGTTTGAAGTCCCTACAGATAAAGCCTTTCTTGAGTAGAATCTGTCAAAATCTGAAGCGTGTTTTAAAGGGGGCTATAAACAGATAAATTCAATGCAAATTCAATGCAGTCAGACAGACATGTACTGCAAAACCGTCTTTTGGAATACTTACACAAAGATAGAACCTGTGGAGAAACTCTTAAAAACATTCACTTCATTTACCAATGAAAAAAAAAATATGAATTTCCCAGCATTAATTTTGAATGTTGATTAAAAAATAACACTGATAAAATATTTTGTCTGTTTTGACCCCAAGGTGTTCTGCAAAATCTAAACCAGTGATGTTTTCATTTCTCCCTCTCCACAGGTCTGCACTTTGGCAAGAATTTTTCCCTTCTTGATCAGAAAGGTCAATGACTAGATGGCTCGCTGGAAATTGCCAAAAATTTGAGAGCACCGGCACACGAGGACTTCTCTACGAAAGGGGCTATTGCTACACTGTTCATGAACATGAAGAAGCATGATTTCAAAAGTACTGCAGCAAATTGAAATTCGTCTGCGCTAAACGGTGACAAGATGTCTAAGGATATTTGAAGGTATACCCGTCCACCCAATCACCCCGTCATGCTATCAAAGAGCTCAGAAGGGAGATTTGTTCAACGGAATTATATGTAGAATTTAGAAAGTTCAGCCTTGAAAACCACCTACGGGATCATTTGGCCTGGAGGTGCATGCATTGACAGACAGGTTGATACCGAATCTCTTTACGTCATTCAAACTGGACACCTACATTTTCTTAGACTCACCAACCGTCTTTTGGAATACTTACACAAAGATAGAACCTGTGGAGAAACTCTTAAAAACATTCTAAAGTTTTCATTGCATTTTTTTCCTTTCGTTATAGACTGAAAATTTTTTTAAAGAAGACGGCTGGAAATTTCTTCGTTTCGTTTTTTAAAAATCGTCTCTTGAACCAAATCGTAAGCATCCCGCCGTAGCCTGCAAATAATTCACAGGTCAAAGGGAAATATTATTCACTTGCGGCAAAATGAAGCTATATTGGCTTTGTATTGATTAAACAAATAATCTATAGCAAGAAAAACGTTTTCCCATGTCAATCTTGCCTCATTCACACTATACTTTTGTGTAAATACACAAAGAGTTTTAATATTTAACTTTTTAAAAATATTGTTTTTCATGTTTCCAATGCAGTTTTTGTGTTCATCATTGTAATAATTGGTGTTTCTTAGAGACGAATTATCAATAGAGTTTAAAATTGTGTTACAAAAATGCTGACGTTTCACAATGAAGAATGTATGCATTATAAATCATGGAATTGCACACCTTTTTTAACCCTGAATTTAAAAAAAATACTTGCCTTTGTCGTTAGTGTCGTCTCTCAGCTCCATACATTTTAGTGATAATCTTAAGATAAGTCCGTAGGTAATTTAGGTAAATATATAACTATTTGGGGTTTCTTTTCATGTGGGGATGCGAGGTGAGCGGTGCAGGGGGAGGGGCTAATTGCTCTGCAACAGTGGACTGAGAATTATGTCCACCAGTAAGGTGATAAACAAGATAATCCGCATGGTTGACGTATTCTTACAACAGAAACTACTAGATCATAGACCCAGGAGGCTTTTTGACTACGGGCAATTTGTTTGAAGAGTAGCAATGGTGTCTCTACTTAGCAATGCAGGAAGATTTACTTTCCCAAAACACTAAACAGTTTGGTTATGTGTACAATTAGTAGCATACCATCTATCTTTACTATTTATGTATTTGTGTTTTGTTAAAAACTTTACCATTAAATTGATGGCTATGTAAATATATTTCTGTGAACGCTTAAATAAAGGGATTACGTCATTTGTCTTCATTGTAGGCTATGCTTATAATTTAAGAAAATAAATATGAAAACAATAGATTTGAATAAATGTGAGTGTTGTATATGGATTATGTTTTGTTCGAAACAATTTACGAACAGAAAAGCCATGTGTACGTAGTTTGAAATTTTCTTGTTCAAATAAAATTTCATGTGAAATATTTGTCTATTCGAAGATCTTTTTCTCGTTGTATCAGAAGTATGTTAGTTTGCTTGTTTAGGTATTACGCACTACGGTTATTTCCCTCTTATGGCCGATGGTTTAACCTATAGGAAACCACTACCGGTATTACTAACAACAAACAAAAGCAGCATATGCAGGATGTATAATACGATACAGGATGACAAACAATTTACGGATCTATTGGCTGATTAACATAAACGGCCCTGTGGCTAGGGCAAGCTTGTTTGAAGAGTGGCAAAGCTGTCTTTACTTCGCACTAGACGAGAATTAACTTTTCCAAACTATGAATTATGAAAAGCTTCACATCTTCGTTGTGCTAGTGTCAATTATTGTTGGAGTACTCGGCAGTCGTCTAAGCGAAATACTCTCAGACACAGCGTAAAACACCAATCAATCAGTATAAACGACATCCTCAACACAAAGTTCTTTAGGGTAGAAGAATCGAAAAAGAGGATTTTCTTAATGGCGGTTTACTGTAAATTTATTTTCACTCATACGGCGGAATAAATGAAACCACACTTGTTGTCACTGGCAACAATCAATTACTGACAGAAGTTATGCATTGGAGGCAATCATGGTGAAATAACACAACTGAGCATGACAACAAAACAAAATCGGGTTCATTTGTTTCATTGATACGAAATCATAACAAAATTGAAAATGGATTATTGAAAAGCGTCGTGCGGCAATTCTAAGAGTAAAACTAATAATCTCGTCAACTGCGCAAGCGCAATAGTTAATTTCTAAGTTTAAAAGATGACCACTGGTACAGAACCGGCGGAATATCCGTATGACAAACTGAAGGCAGCAAAGGCATCTTTGTATAGTTTTGCTATAAGACACCACAGTAAGCCGGCGGATATGTTAAATATTCCAGGTGAGTTTTATTTTGGGGGATTTGCTGTTATTTCGCGATTGTGCGAATCGTACTGGTTTAACATCTGTCCAGTATATAAGGTAATGCCGTAATCGGCGACTGATAGACTCCCGAAAACGGATGTTTCCTGGCTAGACATAAGTGTCTGTGGTCAAAGCCCACTTAACCTAAAACACTTTCCCGTGTTTGTGATTAGACGCCAATGGTATATAGATGACACACCTCTACCGAAAAATATATGTAGTAAAAGTCACTTTAATGTTGTCTGGAGCGCAGGTTGACATTTGAAATGAAACTCGAAGGACGAAAGTCAATAAGGTAAAATTTACCGTAATTTAGCAAGGCGAAATTACCGATAAGTTTGATCTGAATGAAAGTGACGTTAACATTTATCAGGATCAGAATATAGGTTATTGTGGCAAGATGAAGTTTCAGGTAAACTTGAAACAAGAGGAAATCCAGCTCAATTTGATATTGATAAAAGTCCCAGTAGCTTTGATCAAGATAAAGACACTATGGTCTAGATTACATTGGCCAAGATGAAACTCCAAATAAATTTAAAAAGGACGAAATGCAAAGTAAAAGGCTGCAGTAAAATGGATATAGGTAAAACGGACAACATTTCTTGTGTTCAATTATGCTCTCTAATTTTCTAACGAGCTATATCCATTTAATAATTGCATCTTATTTATTGGGTAATGCACAAACTACAGTCAAATGTATCCATGAGGCCATGTATAAGTTATTTTATCATTAAACAGAAGAGCTCCATAAATATAAACCAATCAAATATATTTCTTTTCAAAAAGGTGCCTACATCACGAGACCTGTAGAGTCGACTGTTTAAACTTTCGACAGTTAACCTATATAGGTCATTGGTTCACACATGTTATTAACCTGTAACACAGAAGAGTGTTAGTCGCGTGACGTCATAGACAGGGCTGGCCACGCCCAAAATGACAGCTACCAGTGGTCGAAGTAAGGTACATATCTGTTGGCCTAACCCCCGGGTTATTTTAAAAAATGAAAAAAAAACGATAAGTCGACGCCATATTTACGTATATTTAATGGTAATCTTTCAAGGGATATATGGGTTATTTCAGCCGGGAGTATCGCTTTAATCTAGACGATATTCCGGTAATATTTTCAAGCGTAACACTCCAGGCACAGATCACCATACCAAAGTTTTAGGTAAATTTGACAAGGGCAAAACGACATGTAACTTAAAAATACGAAAATACAGGAATATTTGATCTTGACAAAAATCCCGATAATTTTGCTCAAGAAGAGATTCTTGGCTTATTTGACAATGACGAGTCTCCAGTTAAATAGTATTTACGAGGGCAAAGATTAAAGTAAATGTGTGCAGGACGAACAAACGAGTTTCCTTTATTAAATACGAAAGTCCCGATAACATTAGACGGGGCGAAAATCCCGGTAAATTTGACCAGGGCGAAAATACAGGTACACTTGGTATGGACGAAACTTTAAATACATGTCACCAAGCCAAAACTGCTGTTAAATTTGATCTGGATAAAAAAAATCCCGGTAACGTTGACCATATCGAAACTTTACCCAGAACGAAGATGCCGATAAATTTGATCTGGAAAAAATTGCAGGTAAATTTGACCTGGATGAAACTGAAAAATCTCAACGAAAAAGTCTGTAGCCTTACCAAGACTAAATACCAAGGCCAGCTAAATTGGATCTGTACGAAAATCCCAGCGACATTGACCAGTGAGAAAATCCAGGTAAATTGGGATAGGAAGAAAACTCCAGGCGTAACTTGAACGAGAGATAATACAGCTAAAGTTGATCTGTACAAACGTCATGTTAACATTGAGCAGGGCAAAATTCGGTCAAGAAAAACATTCACGTAACTTAAACAAGACGAATTGGCAGGTACATTAGATCTTGACGATACTTCACGTAAATTTGATTCGGACGAAATGCCAATTTAATTTGATTTTAACGAAAATATCCCTCGCTTGAACAACTTGAAAATACAGGTAAATTTGATCTGGACGAAAATTCAAGCCATCCTTTGACAAGGCCGAGATCGTCCTTGCATATGTACTCTCTAGTATTAATCTTTCCGAATTTGTAAATTCATGATTGTTTATTTCCCCAGGTGCAACGTAGAGTTTAAAACTAGACGTAGAGAGATAGACATCCAGCAAAGACAACTTTATCACTGAGTATTAATTCTGCCGCCAACACAGTCGTGTGCTACTACAAACACTGTCATATACTGCCGCCAACACAGTCGTGTGCTACTACAAACACTGTCATATGCTGCCGCCAACACAGTCGTGTGCTACTACAAACACTGTCATATGCTGCCGCCAACACAGTCGTGTGCTACTACAAAC
>JAVFBW010070381.1:0-17243 GCA_034783835.1 Mopalia ciliata
TCGATAAAAAGATAGTTATGTCGGTCTGAACAGAATTCTAACTTAGAACAACTCGACTAAACAACACGGCTAAACGTACGTCACATTTAAATTTACATTCTGTGGCCCATATATGGCGTACATTCATGAATTTAAACTTCGCTATTGGTAACTTTTTGAAGGTGTTACTATATGGTGGTGACCCTTCAATTTATTCCACTGGTGCATTGATGTACATACAGAGAACTGGGAACAGGAATTCAAGGTGGCAAGGCAAATACGAGCACCGATTACAGTTATAGGCGATTTTTTGTTCACTTTTAAATACCTTAACAATTTGGCACTAATTGTTTTTATATTTGTATTTATAAATTAAGTGGTTTAATGGTATACAACTTCTATCCTTTCTATCAATAAATATAATATTTAACATTCATGTATCATTTATTTCACACTAGGAGAAGGGTCTACTCATTACTACTCACTTCTCTGCTGATCCTATATATCTTTTGGATAAACATTCTTAGAGTAAATGAAATAATGCTGTTATTTTTCTTTTCAGATGACGGATCGGTTTAAGATGGTTGAATTTACTATATTCATAAACATCTCTTAGATATCAACAAATAATATAAATTTCAGTGTTTAAATCACCACAAAATTATGTCTTCGGTTGAACATTGTGATCAGTTTTCCATTCTATTTCACTTGAAGACTTATGGAATAGTATTTTCTATCTTATGTCACATCCAAAGCTACGACTGATTAATCGCTGTCGACTGGTAACTGACCCACTAGTACTGATTGGTACTAGTTCTCACTCGACGTATCTATGACAAAGGCTAGGCTTTCATCTATGTTTACCATCAATGGAAATCAGCCGATAATTAGGCTTTGGTTATTTTAGAATTTTCTTTTCGAATTGAAGAGATTTTAATTAATACCGATTGATCTTTAATGTATTTGACACATGAGATGTCAAAAGAACACTTGAGGGGCAACAATTATCTATGTTTTTCGTGATTCCTTCTGACGTGTGATTTGTTTTAATAATTGTTCGTTAACCAGTGTAGCATATACGGGCAATTTAAACTGCCTTGTTTCTATGGTAACGTGAATAATTAAAGAAAATAGCTCTTATCATGTTTGGCATTGGAATTGTATCCACAGCTGACACAGAAATAAAGAGAGGGCTAAGTCTACAATATTTTCTAGATCAATTTATTGGTGAAAACTTGCGTTTCGTGACATTTGAAAGCCATCTGTACTATGGCATCTAGCTTAGCCATCAATTCTTTCAATGGCTCTATCACGGGCCCGTTTTCGTAAAAAAAAACATGATGAAGCAGGTGTTTTCCAAACGAAAAAAATGTCGGCTAACGGTTGTTCACAAAAGAGTCTATAAGGCAAATGTTACCTTCTCCCCTTGTATATCGACGGTATAATCCACTAAACCAGGTCCACTTACGGACTTTCGCCCATCTTGCCTTATCGATTTTTAAAATGTGACCCTGAAGGAGTTTGGTGCTGGAGCGGAAAATGTTTGTGACAAACACTCGCCACAACTGTCAAAACGACAATGGAGGGAAAGCTTCCATTATTTAGAAAACGTAAGCTTTTGTATACGTGTTTGAAATCACCGTGTATTTCTTTTGACACTTTGTGGCTTCGTATATTTGAGGGACAAACTGCAATGTGTAGCGTGACGGGGAACCCCCGTCCATAACAAATTTCTTTGGTCCAATTGCAACCTCCGAACACATGGTATTTCTATATCTAGTATTGGGAGATCATGCAACCTATCGCTGCTAAGTTGTATTCTGGCCTAGCGTCATATGCTTGGTTTCTGTTGGCAGCATATACCCAAAATTGTGGGACCCCAGCCTAACAACGACGCTCTATCGTACAACAGTCACGTGTATTTGTTTTGGTAGTTTATTTCAAACATCTTCAGGCTCCAACATTTCATTAAAACAGTCTCCGTCCTACCTCAATGACTTGCATACTGCCCGTCTGCTTTGAAAAGTTCAATGGCATTAGGTAGTTACAAAATGAGACTCCAAGGAATTGAACAACGACTTGATTTGGATATTTGTGAAAGCAACGCATTTTTCGGATAAAAAAACTAGTCTGAAACACCAAGCCCATGTAGCTGTACCGTCAGTATAGCATGTGCTAATGACGGTACCTGAATCTAGTGACAGTTGGTGACTTACAATATAGTTAACCAGGTTAAGTTTGTGTTGAGTTACAGTAGACTGAACTCCTTTAACTTAATACTTCTTTTCCATGAAAAGACTAATGAATGAAACAAAAAGCACCCATAGAACAGCTGTTGTGAGTTAACATTCACATTAACTGCCCAAACCGCTAATAAACGTGTAAGACTTGGGATTCATTTCCGCTAATATATGAGTACAGTGTCATAACCCATTTTGAATGTGTACCAGCTCGATTTCCTGTTTTTGTATATGGTTTAAGACTTCGTGGCTCATATTGCATGTCGGTAGTATATAGTATGTTATGAAATGGGATTTCCCGATCGGGAGTGCGAGGAGAGGGTCCGCTGTCAGCAGCGTTGAAAGAAGAAGAATCATATGGTGAACTGTTTGTCAGTTCTCAATTTTTTTAGTAACATAGTGAATATAAAATCGTGAATAGAAGTAATCGTGTGAATATCTTATCAGATCTAAATGTACATAAAAGAGTGTAGTACAAATCCGTTGTACAAGAAACCAGCATTAGCGCCAGACTTCGGTATCAATAAACTAGCGATCAGTTAGCATTAACTTGTACATTAAGGACCAATATTTTTGTAATTCAATGGTACAGTGGACGTTTCTTGCCATATCGTGGTGTCTTGTAACAATAATTTTATTGATCCAAATTATTTCACAATACTTCTTTCCCAGTTTATTGAGACAAATACTGATATTGTCGTGAATATCATTAATAATCTATGGACACCCTGTACACCAGAAGAAAAGTACACAGAAAAACGTTCTATATTATTGGCACACCCCATAAAATAAGTTCTCATGTCAATCCTATTTTCCATCTCTCACCTGGCCCATATTTCACCGACAAACTAATAACTCTCTATGTTCTCACAACAAACGGTGTTAAATCACTCTCCATGTTTTATCATTTAGGGTGGGTGTATTGCCGGAATATAACTAACGATCAACCTTCGTAAACAATTCGATTCGCCACAATAGTATCGCCCAGCCCCACTCTGGCCAGGAAATAATAACGGTCAGGGCCCGTTGCTTCAAACAAACTATTTACATGCCCATTCGTCAATAACCTTGTAACCACTAACATAAACTACTTTGAAAGATATAACTAACCAGAAATCATTGACCCGCCCATGGATTACATGCGTCTATACGCCAACTGGTAGTCTGACTGGCCTGATTAAAATAATTGTCATAGTAACTTAATTGATTAGAGAAAACGCCAGGACTAAGATTTATGTTCATTGCGATATGCATTTTATTATTTTCTAACACAGATATGTCTTCTATCGACGAACACACAGCAGAGTATCAGCGTATCAGATATATACAAGTGGAACTTCATGCCTTAGAAAATACGTTTCGTGAGCTTTGATGATCCACCAAAGTACTGCGTAAATAGACAAAACAAACACCACAAACAAACAAAACACACACACTCCATGGAATCCCACTATATAATCATACCGTATATACCTATCGTCGCTTGTAGCTCGCTGTACACGATAAATACGGAAAATGTGAAGAATGGTACTTTAACACCAATGTATTTCTTTCGTCTATTTTTAATGTCTGAAGCCTTAGTTTAGATGAATTTTATCCCTAGAGATAACGACAGACAACGTGTAAGACAAGGAAAATCTAACTGTCCGTTTTAAGTTTGTCGTAAAGGAAGTGTATTGTTGACAGATGCAATTCTTATCCTAGGTAGCTATCTTTAATAGATCACTGGTACATAAGTTAAGATTAGTTGTTGACAAGATTTTGCTGAGAAAAAAATTGTTAATGAGATAATAGTATTTTTTCAACGTTTATAGTGGGAGTTCTTTAGCATTGCATTTCAGTTATTGGTTCATATTCCATACTTTAAGAAACATTGTTTTTGTCATATTTCTTTCTGTACTGTTTTGTTTTCATCTCGTCCCTTTCTTTGTACATCTAAAACAATTGACAAATTTGGCTAGATCATTCGCCGTATTGTGTTTCTTAATTTAAGATCATAGTCCCTTGTATTATGAATATTCGTCATTTGCACCCTTAAAATTAAGACAGTATGTCATTAATATTTCTTTTTTTATTGTAAAGTAATACAATTTGGCTTGCCTGTTATCATTTCCGTAGGGTAATCGCTGAGGGGAAATTTTTTTTAGCATTGTGTGTTGTTAAACACCAACTTGATGTCAGTTGTTTAAACAACTGTCATGGTTACCAACCACCCAGACTGCTGTTTTCAACTATAATGGGTAGTTTTGGCAAGCTGACTGTGCATAATGAACCTGTTGTTAGTGTTTGGCGGAGTCATTTAAACGGATATGTTTGGGTTGAGGGGTCTAAAGACATATGGATGGAAGAATTCACAAGTCAATGCCACCAATGATCCTCCAGATCAAGTTTGTCAACAGTGATATATCACAACGGCGTCGAAAGTCAAACGCTTATACAGTTGGAACCATCTGAGAAGTTCTGCTTTATAGCTCAAGCAGCAAGTCTCTAAAAATTGTAGCTTTGCTACAGCCAATTTGGTCATTGAATTGTATGGTGGTATTTTTGTGCACTATGCATGTCACATGTAAAAAAGTTGCCATCATTGAATGAATAACATTGAAAATCAAATCAAAACTAGAATTGTTCTTGGATCTTTGAAAATGATTTATTTAATAGCATATATATTGGATAGTATAGTAATTATTATGGAGACTAACAGAACCAAATGGACCCCATATCATGACATATGATAGATAGAAACCTGCATTAAACCTGCCATTCCAGCTGCTCTTAAATCATTCGGCAAGTCTGACATATTTTGTGATAACTGCAGTCTAAATACGAAATGTTCAGTTCAAAATACATTTTTAATGTATTGATGTCGCGGTGAATTGGTCAATTATGGTACAATTAGGCATTGTGTTTTCAGTCTGTAATCAAAACAAATCACATTTAAGTTTGCAGGCTGACAGATTCTTGTTTCAGTGTGTATCGAAGGAACGCAAAATTTATATTTCAAAAAGCGCGCAACTTTATTGTTTAACAAGGACCGACAAAAGTTTGACCAACACTTGAAGGACGTTTATATCAAGATTATTCTGCAAATGTGTATCAATTGTCAATAGTAATAGTGCCAAACAGTTAGCTATACTATTTCGGCATGCCACGAGTGGGAAAGGAGTTAATCTCAATTTGCGGACATTTTCCTGGCATGGATTGCTGTGGATTATTGGTATTGACCGGAAATGATTTGTCTGGAGAGAACACAACTAAATGCTACAGTGAAAGCCAAAAGTTGGACCTCTATCTTCTTAACGGCAATAATAAGACGATATACATGTCGTTTCTCGTTGTCTGTGGTATATATTTACCAATTATAGCCTATTTTATCACTCAGCTACACCATTTATTACCCAGACCGTATTGTATCGTGTCTCATTATAGATTTTCTCGATAATAACGATGGGTTAATAAAAATATCGATCGTATTAGGTTTGTATGCCAAGAGGCTATGGTTGTTATTTCTCGACTCGGTTTCTAACTACCATGATAGATTATTGTTGGATATTGTTAGAAATGTATCAGCTATACAATCAACTGTCATTTGGCATGAAATGGATATCTTTTTATTTTTCAATTCTGTTTACGGAATGACGGTTTCAGAATCGATCTGTAAAATAATATTTACCAAGAGTGAGATGTTATATTTACTCTTAGAACTGTACATGTATATGAACCTGATGATAGTTATTAAAAACTTTCTGGAACCCATCACCGATAAATGCCACGCATTTGAAGGGAAACATAGATGCAAGAAAATTATAAACACTAAGCTGGTACTTAAAAATACCATCCTTTGGAGAGATACTTTTTTTTTTTTAGAAAACCTAACGTTTTCAGGGGCGCACATTAAGCAAACATTGTGACTCCGTCATTTTACGTTATCTTTTTAAATAATTTCTTATTCTCGTGTCAGCAAAAAGTCCGGTTCCTCCCAAATACTTTTAAAGCATTTATTCGTTTCTATGCACTTCGTTACAGACATAGCAAATTGTTGGTTTTGAACATTTTTTTTAGTATTTGAAAACTGATTACATATCAACGGACATTTTGCGTTATGGGAGGTTAATTATACATATATAGAAAGGGACTCTTGATAAGTGAGTATAACAATCAAAATAATTTTGCAAAGGATATATGATCCGGTATAAAACTGACTAACGTTCTGGCTGAATCGGTTCCAAGGGATAAATGTCACAAAACATAATCTGAGATATGTGCCAGTGCTTGTTCATGTCGTAAAGTTGTCTTTACTGTTTCATTGGAATAAGGGTCGATTTGACGATTTTAAGTAGTACTGGTGAGGTTTGTGAACCAATAGTTTCAGAGGGTTCAATTCATATTCTTGATTGATTTTCAATGTTTTGCCAGGGTGAATTTCTGTCAATAAAACACAGGGTATCAAAAATGTATTTCGGCAGACCGTGACGACCTTATCCTGGCAAACAATGTCGATTGACGATATAAAACGGAAAGCCTTGTCCAGACAAACATAATCGATTGACGATATAGAACGGAAATTTCTTAATAACAGTTGTTAATTTAACTCTGAGATGTGATAATTATTAACAATGAGATAATTAACTACACTATGGAGAAAAGTAGACTTGGGCGAAAACGGAAGGCTGTTTCCCACCCAATATACCTCCACGCGTAGACGTTAGATAATTTAGTATCATGTTATATCATGTATAGAATATACTCTAACCATCACAAAGCAAGCACATGCCTAAATGTCTATCGCTTTACGGACATTTCATATGAAACGATTCAGTGGGTAAGACTGATTGATTGATTGATTGGTGTTTAATGCCACATTCAGCGGTATAGCAGCTTCACTGTGGCATAAACATATAGTCAAAACTCCTTCATCCGCCGCTCTTTATTTATAGATAAATTTCCATCCGAATGCACCCCTGGCAGTTAACATCAGAAAGAGAAACAATTGAACCAAAAAGTAAAAATAATGTTGCTGATTTTTTTTAACAAATATTTCATTTTGTATCTAAAAATTATGTCACATATAGTTATTTACACTTATTCATAATATTAATTTCAAGCTTTTCTGTGTTCTGTTAGGTTTTAACCGAGGGTGCTTGTGGGTTAGAAGCTTCGAAAACCAATGTGACGTAGGAAGCATTGTAACTCCACACCAGTAACTAACAGCTATTATGTGCCAAGAGATGCTCGCGTTATGATTGTTATTGATTTATCTGCCTGTCCGGATGATAGTGACTGACTATGTTACATCTCTGTCGGCATTGTTAGTGTGCTATCGGTCATATAATATTGTCTGAAGTCATTACATGGGGTATCGACTATTCCGTCACAGCTTTTTGTCATGAAACCATTGTGCTGCGTTTACGACATTTGTATTCAATCAACAATACCCCTTCCTCTGGAATGGTTGTAACTAAACATAAATACCATTTAACTAGTGCCGTTTCACGTCACGCCATGTCAACTTATCAGCATTTTGTGTGTAACGTTAACACATTCAAACAAGAAATTTATTAAAGAGGAAATATAAAAATGATCAATTATTTTAAAGCACATACTTTGATGTGCACGTTGATGTTTAAACAGCTGTTGAATTTTGGTCTCAAATACACATATTAACGTGCCGTAAACATAGTGAAACGTCCATACAGAGTTATGTCAATATGAACGAAATCCAGGTCAAATGACCTTGTCATTATTTTTAGAGAACAGTAACCATGATGCCAGTAATTAAAATTTGAAGCTCACTGTCAACATATTTTTCAAGTGACAAGTGACACGTTTAACAACAAATTGACGTCTGATTGTTACATTATGAACTCAACAATCTTTGTAAGTGGAATTTGGTCGAAAGAAACATAATCCTAAATGTTGTCAATTTATTAAACAAGGCGACAATATTGGCACGTCTGAGGATGCAAAACCAACGTCTGTGCTTGCCGTGATTGTGCGTTTTGTCCCGAACGCCAGCCGGATTGTTGTACTGTTTGTTTGGTTTTGTTTGCTTAATGTCGTATTTAAGTTATTTTTTTTAAATGAAATACCATTGAGTACGACGTTAAAACCCCAATTAAACAAGCAAACAAACATATCTTGGCCCTTCGGACTACCTTTGATTTTGGTGCTGGTTTGGATTCGACTATTCTATGCTACAATGTCTGACTTTTGACAAAGAACTGATAACAGAGACTATTACAATGTGCAAGTCTTCTATATTAGAGAATATACTTATAATTTAAAATTAATCTCAAAACATAGTTGCGATCACATGTTATCAAAGCTTTGCGTTGTTAATTTTATTCGTGGAAAAATACACTCTGGGGAACGGCGAGCAAATTTTATGCTATTGCACTGAACAAAACATATGCAATAACCTACATTTACATGTGTCTATCACATTGACAATTCCCAGATAATTTTATTATGTTACAATGAGTTTCTCCAATCTTCACGGTAATCCTTCTCTCAGTTTATACTGTCACCTCAACGTGCCCTGACGCCACAGCGGCCACACAATGTAGTGTATCGATTTCTGTTCCACCTCTGTAATACTCAGTGACCCACCGATGGTCTGATAACTTATCTGTTATACATCTGGATAAATTGTTGTTTTAATGCTTTATAGCGGCTCAAAGACTTAAAGATTCCTTAAATAGCGTCTTGAAAGGGATGTTGACTTTTTCCTGGCAAAAATCAAACCAATTATGTACCAAGTACATCATCAAATTTTTACATATTTATTTTATAAAGGGCCGCAGCCGTGACTCACTGGTTGCGAATGACGTAGTGTAGCAATGAGAAGTTCACCTCGATTGTCCGCCTCGTGATATCAGATTTAATATAATGTCATAATTTTTGTGTTCCGTTATCTTTTGTTAGTATCGTGTTTTTTGGGTCATTTGTCCTTCAAAATGACGTGTCCTCAATTTGACGCAGACACAGAGCAATATGTTAAGTATAGCCATGTTGATTTTATTATGGTAACTCACCTAGACATGTGCGGCAATGTGGTTAGCTGATTGACCAAGCGGCATCCATTTCCAGTCGACATTGTTAAAATGCCTGCCCTATAGTATTTAACCTTGTAATGGGCTAGCTATCTTTCATAGTGAACAAATCAAAAAAATACCAAGTTAGAATTATTTCATTGCAAATTTTAGGCTTTCACCAATGCTTAGTTTCGTTTCCTTAGTTAACCATCCCTTTAAGAATTTATATCCGATATAAAGCGTATATAACTAAAACTGGTTGTGGACGAGTAAGATCCGCGTCAAACTATTTATGTTCAACAGCGTCTCAATGTGGATGAGAAAATTAAAGCCAATGTTAAGGAATTAATTACAATGATAGGAGAAAGATTAACCTTGTTTTAACCATAAAATGAGGTTAAGAATTATGAAAAGTTCCATTGCGTTTACTGTTGGAGTCTCTGTTTTAACCTAGCGAGAATACCAAATTCATTGTATGCTATTGTCAATTGTATGGCGGAAACCCATCAATTAAAGGCTTTCATAATTTGATAGTTACGGTGAACTTATGCAGATTTAGAAAACTTTCGCCCTTAAGCGATTGGAAAATGCCTTTTAAGGTCTTGCTGGGACCCCTTGGTCTCATAATGAACCAATTTGTGTTTATAGCTTACATTAACAGTTTGGTATTCAAATTATATATGGCTGAAAAAATGATTCGAAATTCTAATCACTAAAAGTTCAATTGGAGCCTATAATTTAGTTTTCCCATGATCATATATATTCAAGTCGCAACTTTCAATTGCCTATTTCTGTCACTTTATTTTTAAGCAGTCTCAACATTTTCCAAGGCATTTCTACAAAACTATACATGTTAGACACTTCAAGTTTGGACCATTGTAAAGAGCAAAATGCGCTTGGACCGTTCTAATAAAAAAAATAAATAAATAAAAAGAAGAACATTTTACCAGTTCAAGGACTATTCTCGATCATCTAATGCACTTCGCGAAATGGACAATGCAGTCTATTTTTTTCTGTTGACATTTTCTCATTTTGCAATTTTTTTAGAAATATGAATTGAATTTTCACCACATTCACATATATATGTAATCCTGAGTATTCAAGATTTCCAAAAATATATTCATATGTAGATTTATATCCGTCTGCATAAGAGACTAAAGACAACTGATGCTCTGAAAATTTACAAAGGGGTCCAGCGAGACCTTAAAAATAATAACTATTTCATAAGGTATTGCAGTATACTCATAGTAAGTATGCTGAGAAAGGCCGAAAACCAAAAATTGTACAGCTGACCTTTTTGACCTTGAGAGTTATGATTTATGAACAATGCATCGTTGTATAGAATGATAAGTGACAAGGCATTGGCGTGACTAGATGATATTTACCTTGATCTACCGCCTCGTTTCTACCTTAGATAGTCAATCGACGATGGGATTTGATAAAGTAGAAAATTAAAATAAATGACTATGTAACCCTATCTGGTACATATATAGCATGCTTTTCATACACATCAAGACATGTTTCAAATCATACTTAAAAATACTTGTCATATGTTGGAAAGACGCTTACTCTGATGATGAAATGTTTGGGGAAAAACCAAATATTTTAATTGAAAGGTTAAGGAAACGTTTATTAACTGTTTTCATTAATGTGGACAAAAGGCATATGCAAGTTTCACATTTCTTAGCATGGTGCTGAATGTAAGCATATTGTTACTAAAATATTAGTTACTGTTTTTTGACAATATTTCCATGTTTCTTTGTTGCTCCTCACCCCAAATAAAAACCATGTATTAATATGAAGGTAATATACGGATTGTAGGGAAGTGAGCAATATACCTTAGTTCTCAATGTAGGACAGTTCATAGGAAATCATATCTGGACATTCTCTCTAGAACATCTAATTTCTGTGCAATTAAATGTTTGTCCCATTCGTTATCCAGCACACAGGAAGATGCGACAGTTCCCTGTGGTTCAATGTAAAGAATTGCGTAAGTTAATTTCTTAATGGGATATAGATCGAGATATCTCGAAGCCTAGAGCAACATTTTGACGTATATTATTATCTTCTCCATATTCAGCAGTCTGGAACATTTCGGGAGGTTTTTCTTGTAATTCAAGTTGGCATAGCTTCGTGGCCTACGCTGTGTTAAATCAAAACCATAGATAGGCACGTCAATCTATTGATAACGGTTGCTGCACTTTGTCTCTGCTGATTGCATATTATAGATAAAGTACATCATATATCGTCTGTCTGTTGGCGATATCGCGACCAAGTGCTGCTGTGCTTTTTTTAAAAGGGTTTGTATATATAGACACTATAAACTAATATATTCTCTTGTATTGTTCCAGTAAAATCTATCGTCATCAAAATTGCTTTCGTGTATTGTATTCCAAGCAGTCTAAACAATGATAACGTTAAATGAGTTATAAAAGACACATGTTTTCCCCAAAAATGGTTCTTTTGTATTATACTTCCCATAGGTCGCTTGGGATCTGACGTGTGTGAGAATACGTATATGCATCAGCCTGGATTATATTTTTAAAAACGCCTAACTTATCGGTGGCCTCCTATAAGTTATAATACATAAATTAGTATTAGGATACTCGAACCCTTAACAAGTAACAAAAGATAACGTAACCTGGTCACCGAGGTGACGTATTATTCATGTATTTAAAAAAGGATCTATATCGAAATTTGCACTGCTAAATTGATTACTTGGATAAAGAAAGAATAATTTGACAGGCATTATTATCTTTAGATCGCAAAGTCCTTTTCCATTATTGTTGTCGGGCTAAGATAGCTATTAATAGTATTTCTCTCACGATCATGCAGGTATCATTGTGGTAGATGCAAACCAGTGCCATCACTACACAAACAAGTGCGAGTGAATTGAGTAATGCCGACTGATACACGCGGTAGGAACAGTCTTCACAGATATCGGGCGCAAGTCTATGGGGGTTTAAATTAGGTGCATGAACATACGAGGCAAGCAATGTGTTTTTAACAATAAAAAAACCGTAAATCTACCAGAACCAGACGATCAGAATAACCTAAACAATAGCACAGATGTGTGGATACATTCTTGATAAAAAAAGACACTAATTAGTGATCCTGTGTTTTTTTTTTTTTTTTTACAAAGATTCGTTGTCTGTACTTGGATGAAACGGGGTGTTCTGGCTTTAAGCCTTTCTAGCCGAGTCGGTTAGAGCTCTTACACTGCTAGCCAGAGACCCGGGTTCGAATCGCAGTGAAGGCAAGCACTTCGTTCTTTCTCTACAACAAAAAAATATAATGACACAGTGAGGCACGTTTTAGCATTTAATGCACTAATCACAAAGTATCTTGTAAATTGTTTTTTTTAGGCAATGTCAGTATTTTATTATGACAGCGTTGGTAACAAGTTTGGCTGAAGAATATAGATGATGTTGATGGCGTGACAAATTTGTTACGAAGGTGGAATTCATTTTGTTGTTTTCCGTCATAAAATTTTGTTCTTTACTTAAATTGATGGCGAGTTATCACCTGGCTTCCGTGTCTGATCGATGTGTAGCATAATATCCAGCCATATATCTAGTATCTCAACATCTCAACTGTAAGCGTAAATGTTAACGCTTATGAATATCCGTTTTAGTCGAGTTTTTATCTTTTTGTATACAACTAAAGGCGCTGCAGGCTACTGTAGTCATCAACAAGTTTATTTCTGATGTATCTTGACCTTACTTAACTGTTTTTGTCATGAATGTCTTCCTAGGACAAGAAAGGTAAGAACCCTTGTACTATATCTTTATCAACGGCGTCACAAATTCCGCACAGTAGAATACAACATGTTTCTTGATGATTTAAATTTAACGTTAAAAAAGCTAACAAAAATATGTATACATTTGGCAACGTATTACACCAGATACATAGAGATGAAATTAAAGGTCATCCACTATAATTATTGTATTTTTAAGCTCATTTAGTCTATTTGTATACATTTGTATACATCACGAAAATATTATAGTATCTACAAGGAAACGTTGTATATGTCCAAATAAATTGAAATAAAGCATTAATTGCATTTGTCAATATTCGCAATAGCCAGTGAAAGGGAAAAATGAAGATAAAACGTACCAGTTTCAATCACTTTCTTGTGTCCATAAATATTACAGTACCTATAAGAAATCAGAAATTACAATCTATTTAATACGCTTGCCTTAATATTGTTCCACCATGTAAATATTGTGGATGATATTGCCTTCTAGTGCTGGGTAAAGCCAAGTAAACCCTAACAGGTGTGTATGACAACTTACCTTTTCCATTAATTTTAACTAAATATAACTCGGGTTGAAGATGTGTCAAACTCAACCCATCGATTGCATAAAGGGTTCAAAGTTGCCAACAGAGTTATACAGAGAACCCAAGCTTCCCGTAATCAATGGAATAGAAAATGACTCGAAGAAAGTCTTTGCTAGTTACTCCGGTCGTTAAATGGGTAAATAGACCAAAGACTTTATCGATTCGATGTGTCTGGCAGTGACAATGTACCACCGAGAGAGGTCGCTGTGATATCCGGCTACAATCAGTTAGACGTAATGATGCGAACAGGTACAAACTGTCCTCAATTTATCTGTGTCCATTGCTGGCGGATCTGGGGCTCAAACAGAACCAGACTTTTTTTATTGACTTTTTAGAGATACCGTTTGTATTGTATATTCTTTTACTCCTAACATTAAAATATTTTATAACATTTCATTTGCTTCGTTATATTTCTACTTATTCTGTCGCAAAATTGGTTTTACAAGCACGGACCATAGGTCATACTTACATGTGCCGATTGAAGCACCTACCTGAGTAATCATGCTTTTGTAAATTCAGCTTCATTGGGATCAAATGACTCATGACATCAATTAAGGGTAACTATAACTAATAAGATGATCAATCGTTATTTTAGACCTTTAGACCTTAGACCATTACAGACTTATATTTTAACATTTTTAATATTAAATTGCTATTCGGGATTGATGTACCAAATTGCGACTTTGCATATTGCTCTAGTTCAGATAATATGTTCAGTAAGTTGTGTTGGCTATAAGCGTAGTTTCATAGTATTGAAAATATATGTAGTTGTCGTATTATAGAAACAACTGTCACCCGTCATTCCCGTTTATATCTCCTTTATTGCGATACCTCCCTGTGTACCTCAGGGAAGTCCAAAGATCTATATGTATCCTGTTTTGGTATTTTATAATAAGGCTTTTTAAAGTTATATCTACATGTGCAATAATTCAGAGATTATACAGTACAAAAGTAGTGCAATTCCGAATATATGTTTATAATGATAAACAATGTTAAAATAGAAATATTTCCCCGAGTAATGTAAAGTTTATTCTTAGAACACTGTGAAAATGCTTACAATGATTCACATTTTCTCTGTACTTTTATTGGATCTTAAATATTGACAAACATTTTGCTATCAGGTATTTCTTATTGGCAGGTTTTCATACAGCTGCTTTTTGTTTACTGGTAGATTTTCGTAACACAACCCTTCTAATAACTGTTCAAGAATCATCCTGGTGATGGGACACCGAGGTACTGAAAGAAAAGCCGAGGGCTGAAAATTTTAAAGATTAACGGTCAACAATCCACATATCATACGGTTGATGTGTTCTCCATAACGATGTTCGTCTTTTGTGTCCATCATTATATAATGACGTAATGCAAAAATTGGCTAGAAAAAAGTTTCACATAATGTTATTTCGTTATATCGTTCCCCTCGTTTTATGAAGGACCAATACATCTTGTAATTTATCCCTTTCTCCGTCCATTGAAATGGTCGGATCAAGCTTTCCTTGTCAATACAAAAAACCTTGAGAGAATGACTGGTAATGTCTGTTAGAATGCCACTCTTTTTTATTAGTGACGAAAAGGCGCATTTTACACCGGTTCTTTTTCTCTCGCCAGTCCGATTCCGGCAATAAATAGCACAATTAAGTGGAACTTTTTTGTCTGCCCATTTGTTATACATCAACGATGTGTAGAAGTAATCTGGTGTTAGATAAAAAAAATGCAGAATAAATCAATATTTCGACACAGTTTGTCTAGTTCAAGTTAACGCCTTTAACACCATGCAGGAGACCTAATACAAAATTTCCACTTACCAACGAACAAGTTAATATGCAGTCTTAATACCTTCATATATATGTACCACTGGATTTTGACAATTAATTTATTAGTTTATCATTTTTTTTCATTCGGAATGTTGCATTTTCGTGTCAGACGAAATATCGAAATGGTATTTAGGATGAAATGAGCTTTTCTTGAGCCCATCTAGCAAGCCAGTTAGTAAAAGATGTGTTGCCACGCAACAAGAACACAATTTGTCGATATGTTTGTCTGTTTAAATTGAATAAAAAATTAAACCGGCTCTCGGACCAATGAGTGGACATTTGTAACGGAATTATGTTGGCCTAGACATGTTTCATTCGTGAATTCAGCTAAAACAAAAATACTTTCTCTTACAGCTGAGCCCAATATGGATGATGCGTTCTTGTCCTCGACGGAAAATGGCTACTTCCAAAATACAACTGGTTGGTAATGTTTATGCATTTTGGCTGCTATGGTATCGATTCTCTCGGAAAAAAACACTGGTGAATGAAACAACAAGACTGTAAGACGAACTCATTCAAAATTAATCACAGACGCCCAGCTGTTGAAAGGCTGAGGACATTTAAGGGAGAGAAGCAATATATGTTAAATCCTGAATAAAACATATAGCTATAGCTGTTGAAATGAAAAATCGTCGTTGTACGATTCAAAGAATATACGGCCAAAATTAAACCTGCAAAGTGCTAGGGACAACTTTTAGGATGTTTCGGGGCGACCATGTGATAACTTTTAAATATCTGTCTTAAATACAAACCACTTATAAATTGTCATGCCCGCGTCCATGGCTAAGCGGTTAGCATCTCTGCATACTAATCCTACTTCGATGTGCCGTCCACGTATTCCGTCTGACGACTATCGGGTATATAAGTGTCACACAATGTGGCTCCAGCAATCGCGGGGTGGTGGGGGGTTACAAGGTTTGCTCCAGGTTTTCCACTTTGTATAAGCAAGGAACAGTGGGAAATAAACAACCTGTCTCCCGACCATGAACCTTATTCAAAAAACATGCTTGATGTTGAAGGGAGGAGCCATTCGTTTGTATCAGTAAAATTTTATAAAATTTATGAAAAAACTTGTCAATGTGCTGTTTTTGTTCTGAGAAAAAAAACCATTCTACAAGTCTTTGAATCGCTGAGATAAAGATAAAGCCACCCACGTTATACAAAACTCTTTCTTCATCCCTGCATCGCAAACAGGCTGATCAAATGTTTGTTTAACTCATATAATCGGATTATTGTGTCTGTAAAAATATTCATCCAGTAAGTTCTAGGATTTCCACACTGAAACTCGTTTGATCTGATTTATATTTGCATCATTTATGCTTTGATCACCCTACCCTGGTAATGTTACAAGTTTTTTTTTAAATCTTAACGGTTTGTCATCACTATGCACAACCGAGTTGGAGGAAATAAGGTCGGTACAGAAATGATTAAGTTCGTAGGAACTTGTTCTTAAAAATCCCTCGGACTATAACTGCTATAATAATAAGACAAATAAATTTGCAACGATTCCATGGGGTTGGTGCTTACTGGTACTGATTACTCCAATCGACTTAGATCTGGACCTTTTGCGTTATTTGTCAATTAACTAACTATTTTGGTACATTCATGGTTTATTGATATATCAAATGTTTATACTGTGCCTTATTTATGGATAGCGCAGCAATGTTAGAGTAACAGACAAACTGTATTCTTAGCAAGTTATAACTAAAACTGACACTAACAATGCTGTAAAGTCAAGGAGCTGTTGGACAGGTCGACTTGAAGAATGGGAGTCTCGGGAAGTTGGCAAGGGAGGTAATTTTATCTTTGCAAAGCGGTCCTCTGACGTCAGAACATTCGTG
>JAVFBW010070491.1:0-17240 GCA_034783835.1 Mopalia ciliata
TATACAAGAAGCTAACCGGAACTACCACTGGGGGCCGCCCAGGGGGCGGGGAGGACTCCAGGAAAAAAGTGCGCCAGCACCCCATCGGTTATACTACTTATGCTCATGTGACCAGATCAACCAATAGGATTTTGTGTGGGCCTAAAGCCTAACTCTGCGGCACTTTACCTGAAAAGCCTTGCTATATGAACCAGCGTCTAGGTTACTGTCAGTATGAGCTACTGTAAGCCGATCGCTGGTTATACCAGCGTAGATTGGTCACGCCAAGAAATTTGAATATGAATGAAAACAATGAGTACCGGTACTTGTTCTTGTACGGCCTGATCACTGGACCCCCGTGACGCGGTTAACTGTTTGTAATAGGCCAACTGAGCGAAGGGGCGATGCGATGGAGCGATGGAACGATGTGATGGAGCGGTGGTGCAATTCGATGGAGCGATGCGATGGCGACGATTTAGGGCGATGCGATGGCGTGATGAAGCGATGCGATGGCGCGATGGAGCGATGCGATGAGGCGATGAAGCGATGCGATGGGGCGATGGAGCGATGCGATGACGCGATAGAGCAATGCGATGGGGCTATGATGCAATGCGATGGGGCGAAGGGGCGATGCAATGCGGCGATGTTATATTGCCAGATTTTGTTTTGCGCATGTCAGAATTTATACGACGGCGACTTCCGCTAATAACCAAGATGAAGTTGTTTATTAACGATACAAATGCACAAAGCCCTAAAGGTCTAATTAAAATGTCTCAAGCTTTGAAAGATATGAGATAATTTTATATAATCGTGTTTATTTTTATATGCTTTTCTTCTGTAAAATGGACTTCTCGGTATTATCGTTTCATAGTGCACCGTATTTATTAGTTATTTTTCTATTTACGCCTTTATTTAAATGATTTTATTCTCATATCGGCCCTCTGTTTTTTAATTATTTTATATACTAAATGATCATGATATGTTCTCCTAAATGTAGCGCCCTCTGGACAGTGAAAATAAGCTGGTTTAACCAAAAAACCATCGTCATCATTTTTAGCTCACAGTCATTCTGACTGTGGGCTATTCTCATCCCTCTCCTTGGTCCGTCCTCCGTCTGTCCCATAACAATTCTTCTTATCACTATATCTCAGAAACTGCTGATCCAAAACATTTTGGTTCCTGTCTGTCTGTCTGTTCGTCTTTAACTGAGTCATTTGCCCGTAATTTACACATTTTTGTTATCGGCAAATCTTGGAAACCTCCATTCCAATCAAGTCCAAATTTTGGATTTAGCTTCCTCATAAGGTGGGGCTGTGCTGGTCTCATTTTGGTTGTAATTTATTTATTCATTCTTTTGTGATCCATTTGTCCGTCTTTTGCGATTCTATGCATATTTCTAATTTACACATTTCGTTATCGGTTAATCTTGGAAACCTCTATACCAATCAAGTTGATATTTTGGATTTAGCATCCTCATAAGGTGTGGCTATGCTGGTCTCGTTTTGGTTTTGATCCATCTATTTATTCTTTTGTTATCCATTTGTCTGTCTTCTGCAGTTCTATGCATATTGCTATTTGTTTTTATCCCTATATCTCAGTAGCCGCTGCTTCGATTACTTTCATATTTTGTTAATAACTTCATCTCATGGTCTAGTTTTGCAGGTAACATTCATGTCTGTCTGTCTGTCCGTCCGACTGTCCGTTTGTCCGATAACAATTCTTGTTAAAGCTATATCTCAGGAACTGCTGCTCCAATCACATTATAATTTATTCAAAGCTTCCCTCCATGGTCTAGTTTTGCAGGTAACATTTCCTATAACAATTCTTGTTATCACTATATCTCAGGAACTGCTGTTCCAATCACATTAGGGCCCTCAGCTGTGGCTTAGTGGTTAGCTAGTTCGCTTTCTAGCGCCTACTTCACTGTACCGTTCACAGGATCGAGTCAGTCTGTCGACCCTCATGTATATGAGTGAGTCACAGGATGTGGCTCCGGCAATCGCGGGGGTGGTTTTTACGAGGTTTCCTCTCAGTTTTCCACCATAAAAGGGCTAGGAACAGTGTGAAATGGATAATCTATCATCATATAAGTGAAATACCCTTGAGTATGACGTTAAACCCCCAATCAAACAAACAAACAAACCAATTACATTAATATTTTATTCAAAGCTTCCCCATATGGTCTAGTTTTGCAGTAACATTTTGGTTCGTGTCTGTCTGTCCGTTCGTCTTTAATTGGGTCATTTGTCAATAATTAACACATTTTTGTTATTGGCTAATCAAGTTCATATTTTGAATTTAGCTTTATCATTAGGTGGAGTTGTGCTGGTCTCATTTTGGTTTTGATCCATTTATTCATTCTTTTGTTATCCATTTGTCTGTCTTCTGCGGTTCTATGCATATTGCTATTTCTTGTTATCACCATATCTCTTTAATTAGGTAATTTGTAGGCATATTTTGGATTTAGCATCCTCATAAACTATTAAGGTGTATCTATGCTAGTCTCGTTTTGGTTTTGATCCATGTAATGTCTATCTAACTTTTTAATATACCTAGTAAACACAACTCTTCCTATAATGGCTTAGGCACAAGACGGAAAATCAAATCGTGAATCTGCCCCCTCTTAGACACTTCTCTCTCTTCAAACTATCTTAACAGTGTGGGCATCAAGATCGATTCATTGATCTCTTGTATAGTCTTAGTGGTGATCAAATCTTAGGAGCACAGCCAACTATAGCTTTACAAACTACACATCTATATGTCTAGATGTGTAACATGCAGGTCATATTGATAAGGCTAAGGCCAATAAAGATATTACGTCACCAAACATAGTTTCTAGTGGTGTCTCAAATTCAGTGGCGTCAGAAAATAATGCGATTCGATCATATGCAAAAATGGGTAATTTCAATTGTCAATAAATATCAGAAGAAATTAGGAAAAAATGGATTGTAGAACAAGGAACTTCGTGCTATCAGTTATTGACTTAAGAATGCCACTGTAGTTGGAAAACAAAAATACATTTTAAAACAATTTTTTAAATTCACATAGAAGCTATTATAATGTGGCAGAAGGGAGAATACTTTGTTTCACTACTATAGTCACCATCTTAGAATATATCCTGAATTGTATTTATGATATCATTAAATCGGTTCTTTTCCACTTATCATTGCATCAATTAATGATGTCTTGAAAAACACGGAATTCATGATATCAATTCTCTTTATGATATAATTAATAGAATTAAGCATATTATTAAAATAATTGATGATACCATTAATATAATTGATGATATCATTAATAGAATTGATGATATCATTAATAGAATTGATGATATCATTAATAGAATTGATGATACCATTAATAGATGATCCTAAATGAAGTCATGGAGACATCTTGAGCTATCTGGGGCAATAAGGAGAGGAGTTATTCCCGGACAATGTCAAAGACTGAAAGTCCTTGATAATAAGAATTGGACTGTCAGTTTATAATGGGCTGTACCGTGACCAACTTTCCAAATAGTTTTTGTAGGTGTGCCATGGTAACAGAAGTTTCGCGCGTTTCTGCTTTACGACATCACCATGAGGCAACTTTGAAATTAACCCTTGTCCGACCGGCACCATGTATCTGCCGCTTACAGGGTAGCTGGAATACTGATAGCTCTTCTCTTAGATTTATAGGTATACAATTAAGCTACAACAAGAACTCGAGTGAGTAGCAATAAATCTTGTCACAATATTAAAATCGGTTTCAATGGAATCCACCAGGTGACAGTATAAAAAAATACACCAAACAAAATCCTACACAGCATCTTGACATGTGGAATATCTTAACTCTGTCTTTTCAAATGGAACACTCAATCCAACTAAGTTTGATCGAATTACACAAGAAGTTTTGAAATTAACATACAGAACCAAAATTTAGGCTTTGCCACCAGGTTGCGCCACCTGTAGTCCAATATAGGCCAAAACTAATCCCAAGTGACAGTTTGTCACATGGAACAATCATATAAGGTTTGATTGGAAGCCCATCAGAAGTTTTTAAGTAAACATACAGAAACCAAAGTTAGACCAACAGATGGCGCCACATGTATGTTGACACACGCCAAAATCAATCCCAAGGTACGTCTTGTCACATGGAACACTCATACAAAGTTTGATTTGAATTGCACAAGAAGTTTTCAAATTAATAGACAGAACCAAATTTAGACCCTGCCACCTGTAGTCCAACATATGCCAAAACTAATTCCAAGTGACCTCTTGTCACATGGAACAATTACACTTAGTTACATTTGAATTCGACAAGAAGTTTGTCAAGTAAACAACAGAAACCCAATTTAGATTTTGCCACCTGGTGGCACCACCTGTAAGTCAACACATGTCAAAGGTCTTTCCACATGGAACACTAATACTAAGTTTGATTTGAATTACACAAGAAGTTTTCAAATTAATATACAGAACCGAAATTTAGATTTTGCCACTAGGTGGCGCGACCTGTAGTCCGACATATGCCAAAACTAATCCCAAGCCATGTCTTGTCACATGGAACAATCTTAAAAGTTTGATTCGAATTACACCAGAAGTTTTCATATTATCATACAGAAACATAATTAAGACTTTGCCAGCAGGTGGTGCCACCTGTACTCCGACATATGCCAAAACTAATCCCAAGTGACGTCTTTTCACATGGAACAATCACACTTTAGTCTGGTGGCTAGAGCCAAAAAATTTGAGTTTTGCTTAAAACGTTTAACAGCACTTGCATTTGTTAACCATGAGGCAACGTGCAGTAAGGTGTTCTCAAATTTTAACTCTTTGATCTCCTCGGATTGTCCATTAAGTTTAGAGTTCAGCGATTTAACACTGAGTGTTGACACTAGCTCAGCGTTCTGATTCTGAATAGTTTGAATCTGATTCATTAATTTACTTACACGGTCCTCACTAGCTGTCAAACAATCAGTCAGAGGGGTAATCTTCTCAGTCACTACATTGTCCACTACCTGCCTTACCACTTGTGACAACTGTGCCTTCAGCCCAGGTGTACTCACCGAGTCACTGTTCAGGTCAAACTGACATTCGGCCAGGGCTAGTGTCACTATCTTTACATATGTCTCTCGTCTGTGGTAATTCGTGACAGCACAAGCATTCTCGCCGAGTTTACATGAGCCGGCAATTATTGCAGTTTCGCACAAACACATGTAGTAAAAATATGAATATAACTCAACAAGTATTGATAGAACGTTACGCATCGGCAAGGATGTACATATATGACCATACACAATTTCTGAAAAGCCGCTTTAGGTTAATTTTCTCCAAAACTCCCCATAAGGCAAAAGCTCAATGTTGCACCCCTGTATTGTTATTGTTTTCATTTAGAAATGGCTTGCCAAAGTCTCACTGGGAATCAGAAATAGAATCAACTAACGTTGTCGCCTCAGCTGGTGGCCGTCAGGTACAATGAAGCAATGAAAGGGTATATGGGAGACCCATGTGTTGTTAGTATTTTCAACAACAAAAAAAAAAAAAAAAAAAATTCCAATCGTCTGGCTTCCCAGTATGTGGTTGTATATCGCCTGGTTTCAGTATTACTTGTATTAACTATACAAATATTTTCATTCCTGGTGGATGGTATGTGGCGACATATCCATCGTCATTATTGAACCAGTTTTTTTAATCAACAAATGTTTGTTTTGTCAAATTTTTAGGTGGCCAGCGGGCTAGGTGACTGTAATTCATTTAAACTGTTGGCTTAAATAGTTACCGCGCTTCATCAAGGTACGCCAATGACCCCGTTTTCATGTATTCCATATCGCATATATTATGTATTTTGTGTACAATTCGAAAATGGTTGGGCACGTGTTGACCTGACCAAGAATCGGCTGTTTTCTGTGGTTGAGTTGTCAGTTATTCAAGTTACCTCAATAGTCTGGTATTTACAGGCTAGAGTTGACTGCGTGAGTTCGACTAATATCGCAGTCTAACGGACTCTGCAAAACAAATCGCCTATTTCTTAGAATAAGTTCATAGCCACAAAATCTGTTATGAAATACAATTTATATTTCGGTCGATGTTTGCCAACAATATTGTTAAATAAGAAACTACCCACTCCGTGTTATTTGGACGACTGTTTTCGTCATCCTCGGCACTGTCAGAGTAGCTAGCGCACGGCTCGTCTGTCTCGTTATCATTTGCAAATGGTTCACACTTGTACGTTTTTGCAGCATCCGAACGCACACAATTTCCGCAATATCAACAATATTCTTGTCTTCTGATGTGTAGGTATCTGTAAATGAATCAGATATGGCTTCGTCGTGCCTGAAAGAAAATGCTGCCAAGTCTCGCTAAGGAAAAGTCTTATGCACTACTGGGCTAAAGCATGGCTAACTAATAGGCCAGGCTGACAGGACTTCACGACGTGACGTCACTCAAGCAGAGATCGGAATATCCGCGGGCATGCTTATCTGGTTACTTTAGTGCTTTGTTGGGAGCAAAGTTGACAATATTTCGTTGTGCCAAATATATATTACTTTAGGGCAGGGTATAAAGATTATGTTTAGGACATAAAATGTTGAATAATAATACCACTGCGGAGCTCCTTTAAATAGCGTGCGTTTTCATTGGACTTTTGGGGGTTTTAGAAGCTGGCGTATGGCAAGCCGTTCACTTTCCATTCCTTATTTTATGGTATCATCATTTCTTTCGGGATATCATCACTTCTTTTAAGATATCATAAAACAATTGATCATATCATGAGATGTAATTGTGTTATTATAAATTCTTTAATGGTATCAGTAAATCTATTTGTGATATCATCAAATCAATATACGATTTAATAAAATTGTATATATGGTATCAAAAAATATATTTATGATATCATAAATGTTATTTCGGATATCATTAAATCAATTCTTTCTAAACTTTTAATTTATGATATCATTAAATGAATTAATTATATCATAAAATTAATTTACTATATATTCTAAGATGGCGGACAGACGAAATGATTTGCTAATGAATGCTCCCCAAGAAATAAGAAATAATTTTTGACAGAGTTACATTAGGGTTACCCTACCCCACTGATTGGTGTTATTCTATTAAGTGATTGACCACAGGTTGAATGGAAATCAACTACCATTTGACATGGTCGGCACTTGTCAATTTCATAGAACAACTGGTGTATTTCACAATATACATACTTATACATATAATTATTTGAGAAACATACAAAGAATTGATCAATTCGATATTATAAACAAATTGTAAAAAAAAGGTTGAATTTATATTAAGGATTGAGCCTGAATGATGTAAACCTTTCGTAAAATAGACCAGAAATACATTTTACCCGTTTTCTCTGCTTTTATTTATCAGTGTACCATGCTTGGGAAAATGCTTACTCCTGGGCTGTGTTTATACCTATATATATACAGAGCTGATTTTTTTTTTGCACATTTCATCTCAACATATAAAACTAAAAGAGGTTATTCATATTTTTAATATCTATCTTCGTTTTAAGATAAAGTTATAATAAGTTAAATTTTCACTATTTTGACACATTTTTTAAATCTCTGTTTTACCTTTAACAGAATATTATAAGAAAACTAAGACAAACAGAAAAAAAACTGAATTACCGTTTTTTGTTTCATATAAATGTAGTGTATATTAATGTAAAATTGAACTTAAATGGTGTAAAACAAGTAGCAATTTAAAAAAAGAGTAGCAAAACGTCACTTTTTGTGCAAAACATTTTTTTCTGCAAGATTAAAAAATAACATTTACTTGTTTTTGTTCTGCAGAATATATATACATGTATTGCACAAATCACAGCAAGTTGGAGGCAAAACAGCGAAATGTAAAAGCACTCTCTAGGGGGCTACGAGTTGGCACAATGAATAGGGCTAATTCCTCGTCTTAGCCCCACGTCCCGCCTATTTCAACCCATGGCGAAGGTTGGAAATTGATCAGCCGCTATGGCCGGCCTCTCAAAACATATAATCGATTTTTCTCAATTTTTTTTAGGATAGAAAAATCACAATAATCAAATTCCTTCTTTCTTTTCTGATGTTTAAAGATTAAAGTTTTATTTGAGTTTCTCGCCCGAGTTGACACGTATAAGATATCTCCCTTTGCAATAATAAGATTGAAAACCGTCAAAAAAGAAATATTGTAAGTAGGTAAAATACAAATCAATGGTTTCAGTGTATCTAGAAAAAATCTAAGAAAAATCAGAAATAGTTTTTTTTAGGCCGGCCATAGCGGCTATCGATTTCCAACTTTCACCATTGGTTTAGATAGGCGGGACGTACGTCTAAAGCGGAGGAATTAGCCCTATACATTGTGCTAGCTCCTTCCCAAACCTTCGCCCCCTTATAAATTGAGTTTAACCTTACCTTGCTGCTTTAAACGACATCCTTGTTATTTTCCCAATGTCCCTTACAGTTATTATTTTTTTTTTATTTTTTTATTTTTAACAATTTTACAATTACGTCAACCAACCAACTGTACTAGTTGCAGTGTAGCAGTTCATTCCACTAAAGACTGCTAAAGGTCAGGTCCATACCTTGATCAACTGATACAGGTTAAATCTCATCTTCTTAAACTGAAGCAGACGACACGTCACGTGCCGAACGCATCAAACTCGGTTGTCCATTTCAGGCTTGACATGTGTCAATCAACTCAAGGATGTCAGTTTTAAATACGCACGTTTCGTTTATTTGAGATACATACTTGAAAACAATTGACTTTGAATCAGGATAGCCATTTCTGTTACACACAGAACAGGAACTATAAGGTTACTCGGGCTTAAAGGATTGTTCATTGAAATCTAAAACAATTCCCCCATCGGCTTTATATGCCAATATAACTTAAAGCGTACTCCTAATACAAGTGATTTGTAAATTAATTTCATGGTTTGAGTCCATTGAGAACGCAATTTGACCATTTTCTGGCTTAACCAATCAGGTTCGTTATTACAGAATTATGGTATTACCATACATTATATTCTAAATAAGGCAACATAGCGTAGGACTGGGCAACATATAGCGTAGGACTGGGCAACATATAGCGTAGGACTGGGCATCTATATATATATATCTGGCTTTATAGACAGGACTGATTGCTTTGCTGTTTGATTGGGGTGTAACGTCGTATACGCAAGGGTATTTCACTTACATGGCGACGGATTGTCCATTCCACAGCGTTATTAGCTTAAATACGATGGAAACCGAGGGGAAACCTAGTAAAAATGTTTCAGCGATTACCGGAGCCGCAGCATGTGACACAGTCATATACAGAAGCGTCAATACACGGACCAGTGATCAAGCTGTAGATCGAAGCCGGATTAGTAGACCCCCACACTATAATCATTTTGACGGCGCGGCCGCGGGCAATGTAAATGACGAGTACAGGTTACAATAGCATTTACTGTCTGTATACAGGTCATGTTGTTGTAAGAATTAGGTTATATTTACAAAGCTGCAAACACGTCCTGAAGTGATAATATAAGTTTGCGACCTCTGAATGCAGTTTTTCCTTTTTGGCTTACTTACAACTTAGATGTCAATCCAATAAAAACAATCGCAACATTTTTATATCATATGTACTGCAACTCATTGCCGACAAAATGAATTAAATCACAAACTTGTATTATGTATTAATACAATGCTTAATATGCATGCGTTACATATGTGTTGCTACCATGCTTAATAAGTAGAGAACACGACAGATTGAATGGTGTCGTCTACCATGCAGCTCTCGGTTTACTTAACATCACGTGGCCTCGTAACCTGTTTGTGCGAGACTTGCTTAAGCTTCTCGGATATTAATAGACAATCATCTCTGGCTTTTTGTAATTATGCGGTTTTTTTATCTTTATTGACAGTAATTGAATCAACCAGCCAATCAATCAAACAATCAACAATTCAATCAATCAAGCAATCAATCAGTATCACTCACTTACTGTCTAGCCCACTCTATCACACACGCACACACGTACGAAATCCTCCACTTACTCCGTTCACGTAATTAATTAATCAGTAAACTCGTTTACCAGTCAACCAACTTCCATATAATATCAGTGTCCAGCGGACATTTTATTTTATTTTATTTTGAAAAGTAAAAATAAAACGAAAGTGTGTAAGAAAGATGTGTAAGAAAGATCCGTAAGAGAGCTGCATGGGAATATGGGAACCACAGTGGCTCGGTACCTTAGAGATCGTATATATGTATATTGAAAAGAAAAATAACAGACACTCTGGGTTCGACCCAGCTTCTACCGTGGGGAAATTAAACCGGTTCAAGTCCATTTATCACATAAAATAAACGAACACACCTATCCGTGTGAGGCAAATAGCTCATCTTCAAATCCCTACCCAGCATTATGATGTTAGGTACATCTATAATTCTCAAATTTTGCTAGCAATCTCAATGGTTCAAGGGATCCAACAAAACCTTAAAATCATGCTCTGGGCAAAAGAGAGATTGACATTATCTTTATTTTAGAACGCCCAGGAACCGGCATTTTGTTTTTACACTAAGGGACTTTCGTATTCCTTACCGATAGCAGACAGCTATGTGCGCCGAGCAGAGACGAGTAGAAATCCTAAACAAGTAGAAATACCAGGCTTGTATACAAATTAGAAATTATCGCGTTTACTATATATTCATCAGGGATAGAACAAGCTCTGGGTCGAGCTTTATTCCAGCCAATGCTAAACTAGTTTTTAATTTTGGTGAATAAACAATCAAACAATCAATCAATCAAATGTCACGAAAGATGATGCCTCTGTGATCTTATTACCCTGAGCTCACATTTAAAAAAAAAATAACTCTGAAATCCGTGTCCTAGTGCATTCCGATGCATTCTAGCTAGTACAGTTCACGGCGTCATGAGTCATGACAAGGTTGAAATGAAATGTCACGCAATTTAGTAGTGTCTATGTCCCTGTCAATCAAGCCAGTGAGGTCAATAGGTCCAATACACAATTATTTTGCATTGTTAAAACTATCTAATAGGCGCATTCGACTTGACGTTTTGTTTAGCACGGTGAAGGCGATATCTACAATTTTTGTTAGATTTTTCATTCTGAACACATGACCGATTTAACGTCGACAAAACGAAACTTACCGAATGTACCAGTCAACCAAAAGTCTAAACAATTAACGGAAACATCCAGTCGAATGCGACGAATGAAAAATGGCTCTTTTAAATAGTATGAGATATCTACGGTGGCTCGTAGTTTTCCTTTTTTTTTTTTTTTAGTTTTTACATTTTTTTTTTTAGTTTTCCTTTTTTTTTTAGTTATCGCGTTTTTATGTTTTTGTGTGTGATAGGTTTTCACCCAGTTTAAAACTCACTTGTCTTTCCACCCAGGTGAAAACTTCGGTTTTTGCAATTTTTTTGTTAAAGTTTTCCATATTTTTATTTTTATTTATTTTTTTTTTTTTTATTTATTTTTTTTTTTTGAGATAGGTTTTCACCCAGGTAAAGAATTACATGACTTTCCAGCCAGGTGAAAACTCACGTGATCTTTATCAGTCTTTACAAGATGCCGCTGTAACCGTGGATCCGTCATCTTGTTGGAGAAAGTCAGAGCTATGACGTGGGTTTTCACCTGGGTGGAAACCCATCAAAGAGAATATAATGAAAACTAAAAAGACCGAAGTATACAACGATAGTAACGATACTGAGGTTCAACAACGGTAAAACTGCATGATAAGGAACAATATATCGTTGCTAATCTGGCCGCCAAAGAGCCATGTACATCTTTTGTTGAAAACTCTCGTCCCAATGGCTACTTAACGCTTTACACAATGGTATATATGTCTATATACTGTATAGTGTATATAAGATACTTAAAAGTGACTAAGTAAGCCCAAAAGAGCAATAGGAGCCCACACTATTGATTCCAAAAATGTTTTTACTCCGTTTATTTGTTGTTATACCATTCAAGCGACACCGGTGTTGAATTGCATGTAAATACGTTTAAGGTAAACAATAAGTCTTATCAATCGGAATATTAAAAAGAAAAAAACAACAGTCTGACATTGAGACATCCACCAAGATGCCTTCAACAGAGAATAAGATTTGTTTGTTTGTTTGATTGGGGCGAGGATTTCCCCTTTCACTGTCATGTCAACAGGGCACGAATGTCCCAGGAAAAGGCCGTTTCGCGAGAGTATTTAACAGGTAATTCTGTCAGGGTAGCCAATAAACATATTAAGAATGCTAAATGATAGTTACAATTTCTTGATGATTTTTCTAATGTATGTAGTAAACAGGCCTATGTTTCTCGCATGATTCATCATACCCCAAGAAACTATGCGTCACTGAGATGATCGTCTGAGTTCCGTGAGCTAAATTCATCGTTGTTATACACCTTTAACACAGTCGAGCGCCTACATGTACATAACTTTGCTGTTGTGTCTGTATATATATATATATATATATATATTTTATTTTTTATTTTATTTTATTTTATTTTATTTTTTCTTATTCTTTATTTTTTATTTTTATTTTTATTTTTTTTATATTTTTTTTATTTTTTAATTTTATTTTTTAAATATATTTTTATAACACACTTGTATATATTTAACGATGTCACTCGATATATATGTAAACAATGTTATTCTCTTCTCCCCCCTCCCCTCTTTTCATGTTATATAATATAAACTTATTTCTTATGAATGTATGTTTCTGTATACTTTGCCATACTTTATGTATTGAAGTCGTGCAATAAAACATTGAATTGTTTAAAATGTAGCAAACAAGAGATTTGGCATGGGTTATGAATAAATCAGCCTACATATAAGACACAAAAATTATTCATACATATAAGTATTTCAGAGATACAATGTATGTATATAAATATATTCATACTAAGCATAGATTGTTTGTTTGTTTGTTTGATTGGTGTTTAACGTCGTACTCAAGGGTATTTTTGCCAGCCTCGAGAGGCCGGGAGCTCAGCTGTTTTCCCGTCTGCGCTGTTCAAAGTTTTAGTGATATTTCTGCCTGGCGAGGCCGTGAGGAAAATATCTATCCTGTTTGATATTTCAGTTTCTGCCTCGCGAGGCCAGCAACTCACCGTTTGCGGGCGTCGTAAGCTACCGCCTGAGCGAGAAAAAGTAACTGACCAATGCAAACGTGGCTGTGTCACATAGCATCAACATTGTGTCTGATTTGACATGATAATAAAAGATGTTACATCACTAGAGGTCTGAAGGCAAGTTGGCTCAGGCGATAGCTCACTCGTTGGCTGCGGAAAAAAGTAGTGAGAATGTAGCTGAGCTCCCAGCCTCTCGTGGTCGGTAGCTCAGCCATTTCCTCTCGTGTGCGGCGGGCTTAAGCATAGAAGACAGATTTACATTTACTGTTACATTTAAAGAAAGAACCACAATTATGTATAATATAAAACATTCTAAAGAGCACCCTAAAGAAATATATGAGCTTACTGATTTATTGATAAATGGCCAATTCTAAAATAAACAACAGACATATTGATTTTTAAAAAAAGAACACAATAGAGAAGTTAGTACAAAATGAATTATGTAAGATAAGGTGACTATCCAGTGGTCACTCTCCTATAAATTATTACATATCGTGAGAGAGTGAATATCTGTCGCCGCACAACATGTGGTCTCGAACTCATTTATTTTTATCCAGGCGGAAATTATTTTAGCATGCTGTTACCGGCACTGTTGAATTGTTACGATTCACTGCACTGGACAGAGAGAACATCCAATCGAATGACCTGTAGCATAATTAAGAAGTTTGATTGGTTGCTCGGTGCGTTTCCTCTTCTGTCCGGAACCATACATCGACTGTGCCACTTGGAAATGGTGGTTAGAGGCAGACAGAGTGAAAGTTGAGTAGCAAACGGTGTCGATTGTTAAATAGTTGGATGCGACAATAGACAGGTTGGTAAAATAGCATCAACAAGTGTATTTCATAGGTGGTATGTTTGTTCGGGATTTTACTGTTTGCCCAGATTCGTATGTGTTATTAAACAAATGACACAAACTCGGATGAACGTTGTCAAAATGCTGAATATTTCGGTTGACATCCATATTTCGTGTGGTTACTCGCAGACACTTGTAGCCAGCTGTTGACCGTACGTTTCCCCCGTTAGGCCTGTCAACGTTTATTCTAATTTTAGCTTTTAGTGGCTTAGAGCAGAAAACCCACCTCCTCCTCACTTACCCCAAATCTAAAAAAAAGCAAACTAAACAAAAATTCTTACTCCCCTGAGGTATTTATAATTTACCACAGCCTCGTTTATATGTCAGTGAAGTGTAACACTGAATTGATGATACCTTAATCGGTCATCGTTTTAATGATGGTGTGTCATTTTGTAAAACTAACTTGCTATTCGTTACAAGTTAGTGATAAGCTTAAGGCAAATTTTGTTTAAACTGATCAGCAATGCTGAACAAGGCTTTTGCTTTATGGGCCACACCTTGAAGCCGAACTTATTTGGCCACTCTGAAAGACATGACATTGAATACTTTGAATCACAGACACATAGATCTAGCCGTCAGACATCCGTTCTGTTTAGGCCCAATAGTTGTGGTTAACTATACATCTAAAATGAACCTCCGGAAAATCAACAAATAAAGCAAAATAAACAAAACGTAGTAGTTGTCAAGGGTATTATGGATAGAAATTCAAAATAATTTTGCTTAATTTTATGGTATGCATACTAATTGTTTATAGGTTGTAAAGGAAAAGACCAACGATTTTTAACCAAAAGCAAAACGCAATATATTTTGAAAGATGTTATAAGCTTATTTGAAACAATCTAGGCAAAGCCATTAATTCATAAATTTAAAATCTGACAGTGACATTGTTCACAGCCAAGGTTGGTCTATTGCTTAGTTGTGCCTGTCTTCTAACATCAGAACTACTGTGGGCTATTATATAAAAACAAAGTGCAGTTTCTTATTATTTTAATGACTTTCACCAAATTAACTGAGTTGGTTTGAATAGACTTGTGTATTCATATTGCTCTTCCCCTTCCATTGACTACATATACAATTCAAAAGATGTACATATTGGCATCTAGAAAATAACCCCTATATATGATTGGGATCGAAGTTTATGAGTTTTCCACCTGGCTAAACTGAAGCATGGCTTAAAAAAGTAGGGATTACGAGAATGTCATTGTCTGTAAATTTACAACTTATGTGGAAATTTTGAGAGAGAAAAAAAAAATGGTTTCATTGAGGTTAAAAAGGAGGATGAGTTTCAAAGATGTTGCTATAAAACAATGTCTCGGTTGTCTACGGAACTAAACCTTTATAATCATATAATATGCATAGCGGCCTGCTACAACTGTTCAGCATATATAGCCAAATTATCCATAGTGAAGTTCTGCATGTCACAGCATGTGTCACTGCACCCAAAAGTCAACTACCCTATAACTTCTAGCAGTTGGGACAAAGAAATAGGCTTTACCCCAAGGGGTCTTACATGTTATTTCTCCGGACTGTCCCAAAATTAGAGTGTCCCAACTTCTAGAAGTTATAGGTTCATTATTTACAATAATATATAAATGGCGTTTATAAGCCGCTATGTACTCCTGCATGTTTTCAGATTTTTATCTTGTTAAGTAGACCAACAGGTTTAATCTATCAGAACATGTGTGACTTATGTGGACCATGAGAGGTTGTTTAAACGAGGATCGAGGAAAAAGACTTCAAAACTACGAATGCAAAATGGCTAGCCACATGCTCCCATCTCATGTTGGTCACAGCTTCCTACTTATAAATTCACATGGAGTTTTGACGTAATGCTCTATATTGTATGATTATCGTTTCAAATCTCATTATCTGATTCTCATCTGCATATATACGTATGTATACACAGTATTTGTTTACATGTATGTATTTATCTAGAGGCCTTACATTTTTGCGGAAAAAATCATTCTGGTTACGGTGTTATGTTTCTGTTCACAGACAGATTTATAATTTGAATCAATCAAACAGACAAAGACTGTTGTACCTCAGAAATCAACGAATTGATATTTTCAGCCAATGAAAAAAGAGAGACTTTGTAAGGAATTCTCTTAAGCGCCATTGGTCAGAAACAGAAATTTGGATTTTAAGCCAATGATCTTTATGTTTTCGTATGATATGACAAACAAAAGGACAAGAGAAAAATTAATTTTAGTGGCAACCATGAACACGTCAACAAAAGTAGCTAGTATGATCGTATATATAGACTAGATACTGTTGCAGGACGTTTAACATTACAGCTAATAATAAGAAATGAGCATTCGCATTTAGCAGAGGCCTGTTCTGTAACTTTACCAACAGAGTCTTAAAATGGGTCCTCTAAAGTTTTATGAGATAACCGTATGTTTGCATTTGTCGATGCTTTGTTGATTTTTGAAATACATAAATGTGCATTTATGAAAAATAAAGCTTTAAGCTTTGTAGTACATATTTGAAAGATGGTCTAAATTAGTAAATTTAGATGAACACTGCAGAAAATTTTGGAAACCTTTAAATTGGTCCTCTTAAAAAGAGGCCTGGACATAGGACACAGTTACCATATAACCTCTTTGTAATAATCCGAGGTACAAAATAACATTTCAAATTTAAATAGCAAAACTGCTAACCAATAAGTAAAAATGATCAGCAGTTTTCAATATTAATTAGCATTTTGCTTAATGTTTCAATTGGAAATAAATTATAAAAAAATAATATAGGCCCTATTTGCTCTGATATATGTTTGCACTACTCCTGACACGCTGTACAAATTCAGAACAAGACTGGTAATAATGTATAATCAAAGAACTCACTGGAGTAAAAAAGACTGATCGAGTTTCTTGATAGACTCTTCACGTGACAGGCGTGTTTTATGCAAAGTTTGCAACTAATGCTATATACAAATCCATCGATAACGGAGAATCTCAATGCACTTGTGTTTCGGGTCGAGTTCCCTCACCCACGACTGAACAGTTGATATTTCATTGTTGTCGCCATTAGTTTGGTCTTCCGTCATTGCGCTTTGCTATGTAAAAATCAATCTGGGAAGCGTAACATGGCTTCTGCTACAGCCTCATGGACCAATCCAATCTATAAACCTATAAACACGCCATTGACAGAGGCGTCATCTGGTGATCAAAGTGATGGAGAACAGATAGAATTTGCTTCTGTGTGCAGTGCAATTTGCGCGATCATATATATGTATATAGCTTTATTTTCCGAGGGTATTACATGTCATTTAAAAAATGTTACAAGTACTCTGTCAGTTGAATAACTGTT
>JAVFBW010070602.1:0-17240 GCA_034783835.1 Mopalia ciliata
CCCCCCCCCCCCCCCCCCCCCCCCCCCCCCCCCCCCCCCCCCCCCCCCCCCCCCCCCCCCCCCCCCCCCCCCGTAAACGTCCTACTATCTGATATTTTATTGATATGATCACTTAGTATCGGCTGGTGATCTGCGAAAAAACCGTAGGAAACCGCGTCGCAAAATGCTCCTCCAACAGACAACTTTCCTTATATATCCAATTTTTCCCCCGGTTACAAATAGTTGGTTACTTTTCCAGCGTAACCATGTCGTCTTTCTTAACCCTGGAGGAAGATTTATTTTCCAATAGAGCATGCTATGGTTAAATTATGGGACTTCGTTTCTACCCAGGGTTAAGATATGGTGTCGAATATCAAGGGATGGGATTGAAAAAGATAGTACTGTGCGGGCTTTACTCTAAAGCCTAGTTGTCGTAGAACTGTAATCTTAAAATGCATCGTGTTCAGCATTCCTAAAAAGTTTCCTTTTAAAAAGAACATAAACTTAAAAGACGACGTACGTTACCCTATCCAACATTTTTATTAAGAAAAGCAAACAAATAAAGAAAAGATGGTCAACGCAAACAGAACGCACTTCATTGGTCTTGGTTGAAAATCGCTGTAAAATTCACCTTGAAAACCAGCAAATACCGACGCATCTTGTACTTTTTGTTTAAAAAATTGTATCCCTTTAAACATTATATAAAATCACTCACCCTATCAACCAATCAATGAATTTAAAAAGTATGGATCAATCTAAGAATCACCCAATCAACCTTAATCTGGTAATCAATGAATAAACCTACCTATAATCAGGCCGCCAGCGAAACCAGCCAACAAACTTACCAACCAGCATTAAAAGAACAATCAACCAAACAATAAACATACCAACTGACCAACCAACCAACTAACTAACCAACCAACCAACTAACCAGCCAGCCAACCTACTAACTAATCAATCAGCGAATAAACCAACAAACCAGTCAGCGAACGAATCAACCAAACAGCCCATTAATCCAACCAATCAACCAGCTAAGTAACCAGCGAATCAACTGCTCAGTCAACGAAACAACTAACCAAGCAGCAAACGATTCGACAACCAATTAAACAGTCAACGGACCAACCAAACAACCAGCTAGCTGAAACAACTAACCAGCTCGCTAAACCAGCCAACCTGTTACTCAATCAACGAACATACCAACCAAGCAGCAAACGAGCCGACAAACAATCAATCAGTAAACGAACCAACCAACTAACCCAACCAACCAACTCACTAACTAACCAAACAGCCAACCAAGACACCCACTAACCAACCAACCAACCAACCAGCCAACCATCAAGCAAAGTATCAATCAATAAATCAATCAATCAATCAACCAATTGACAACCAATCAATCAATCAACCAATCAATCAATCAATCAATCAATTACTCAACCAATCTACTAATCTACCAATCTGCCAATCAATCAACCAGCCAATCAATCAATCAATCAATCAATCAATATTGATCTATCTCTGTTATATCACATCGTATTTTATAGGCAAATGTCAAGTAACTTCCTTGACAGGAACAATTCGGAATCACGAATCCACGACGTCAGTACATTTTATAAGTGTTATGCAAGGTTCATTTTACCCACACAAACTTGTGTGTGGAACTCTATTAGGAAGAGTTGTGGCCCTTTTCCCAATTCACTTGGGCATCCAAGCTGTGTACATCATATAAATGTTGATTATTCATTTTGTTGAGGGAAAACAGATTTCTTTTTTTAGGAATAACATTTTTTTTAAATTTGTAAAGGAGGTTTGAGCAAATTATAAATTTAATGTAAATAAAAATAAAATTGAAAATTTTTGGAACTTTTTTCACATCAAATATCTCAAAGCCTGCTTAAATATAATTCAACTTCAGGTTATTCCTTTACTCAAAACATCGAAAACAAATCAACAAAAAAAAAAGATGAAGGAATCTGCAAATCCACTATGACACAAATGAATGCTTTGCCTATAATAGTATATGCTGGAATGCAAACACTGTTTAATAGACCTATTACATTCCAATCCATCTATCAACACAAGCGTTGGATCGTTAAACACATATGGTAGTGTCTGTTTAGTATAAAGCTTTCACCGCTTTCTGGGACATCGACTATGTGAATATCTTCGTTATATCTTTCCGACCGCTAGACCATTAAAGAGGTTTAAAATAAAGTATTCTGTTGACATTTAAAATAATGTAATTGTAAGACCACTGCTCTCTGTGAGATATTCGCCGAACACTAAAGGGAAACTATTGTAACTGTTTTTTTGTGAACGGTCGTTGGTGGCACCCTTAATGCATAATGTATAAGCGATCGTTAATGATCTGTGTATTTTATGGGCCGTAATGCCATATGGTTTAACTGTTAAGGGTTTGTTTGTGTGTGATCGCCGCCACGCCCCATGTCCCCCACCCTCGAGCCAGGATTAATCGCAGACGTTTACAGGGCACAAAGACAGGTAAATCTCTCGCGTCTCCTGTGTGTCCGGTTGCGTTACGGCCGAACAAAAACTGACCGGTCAAAAAGCGTCTGGTGTTAAATTGGTGATGGTTATCTCTAGTGACTGTCGTCACATACATTACGGTTAAAATGGAGTTTTGTATAGCAGCTCCACCACGTATCTCGACCCATCTTCCCGCTATAATGAGCCTGTCAATCTATTATCTCTTTGATATATGTATGCGGGAGAGATTAAGAGTAGCTATCAAGATAAACTAACCTTCCCCCATTTACTTGAAACATCAGGTACCCATTTTAATGATATTGATCGTGCCACTTTTATAGGGTGCTATAGTAAACTTTGGCTTGAAGATTGTTCCAAGTATTTGTTTTATATAACGACAAAGTTTATTCCATGAATTTTATGATAAATCTGGGGAGTTGTTAAAACTTTTATTTCATGTCAAACTAAATGTTATCCAATTTGAATCCAGCTTTCAGGTCCATAGTAATATATTTTAATTGGTCCCTGATATAGTAATATATTATTCGATTTTTTTGTTCATCTTGCCCTTTGTCTCATTTCTTTAGAATCACTGGTATAACTTATGCCATGCCTGCCAATTTAATATATGGGATATTAAGTGTAGCAATCAAGATAAATTAAACTCCCCTATTTACCCTGAACACCATTAGATCAAAAGTAATATTTGCATCATGGCAAGGGTCTTTTCCCGTTTGAATAACTTTGCTTTTGCAAGACGTATTTTACTGTTTTATTAACTTGTTTAAATGGCACTCACCTAATTTGTCATATTGAGGGACACGCTGGTATGGATTGAAACGCCTTGTTTTCCCATTTGAATAACTTAGCTTTTGCAAGATGCGTACAATAAAGTGAAAGACGTATTTCACTATTTTATTAATTTGTTTGAGTGGCACTCACAGAATGTGTCATATTTAGGGACACATTGGTATGGACTGAAACGCCTCGTTTCGATAACTTTTGAAGAGTCTATCTAGACCCAGGTATGCAATCCCCAGAGGTTAATAAACTTAAAACTTTAAATCTGTACCATTTACGGTATCAATATTGTATTTGTTCTTTCTGATATTTTTGGTTATACGTTCTTCTTTATATTGAACAGACCATAGTTACACCAGCGGCGTTTATTTCTTAAGATATATACATGTAAGTGGTTAGTGGTTAGTACCACACTTACTTTTCTTCTAAGAATCACATGTAGCGTTAACAGTGTGTACTAGAGAGTAGTGTCAAACTCTCATGACTTGAGGAGTATAATGGACTATTGGAATGTGGTGATCGACTTCAAATGAATACCCATTGCGCGTTCCTTTGGTTGATGGTATCTCATGGGATTGGATTGCTTGTCTTATGTAATCCGCCGCCATATTTTCTTCGGTATATATCTGTACACCGATTGAAGTTATCCATGCATTAAATATATATACTATCTAGGGATAGTTGTTCCGGGTTTTTTCCCCATTTCCTAACCGAATTGAAAAATAATATTTACTTTATTTGCAGATATTCTGAGTGGCGACAGGCAAAAACACGGGTAATTTTTACAGTAGCGGGTGGTTGGAGTAAGGTAATGTTGTCCAAAATAAGGACGTCTTTTGGGGTCCATATAGTGATCGTATGAGGCTAGCCTTGTCTGTATCCGCCTTGACTGGATCCACTTTTCCCGTCACCCGCGGGCTGACACAGCACATTTCGTGGTAAAATGATCTTCAGTAGAACGTTAAATATAAATCAAACAAGTAAACACTTTCACAGCATATTCTGGTATTGCTTCAAAGGTTATGGGAGAAAAACTAAATAAATCAAGTTTTCGAAAATCTTGCAGGGCAAAGGAAGAGGAGGGTATTATACGGCTTAGGGGAGAGGTGGAGGGTTCATCTTGCCCTGGTGCTTTCAGAGCAAAGGGGCAACATGAAGCAAATGCTGTAGTGCGTTTTGCGAGTGACCCGTCTTGTGTTTGTATGAGGGTGTACGCAAGGGTGAGGGTGATTGATTTCGAGGGTGGTTTCGGCCATCAACTGCCCTGGCATATATCATAAGAGTGAAACAATCCGCTATACCACGTTAAACCCCAATCAAACAAACAAACAAGCAAAGATTGTGCTTTCCACGTTGATTTTACTATATGAAATCTTTCCAGACTCCTCCCGCAGTCTGCGTTTAGGGGCCACAATAAGTCAATTTGTTGTGTTGTGTTGCTCTGTAAAATTGTAATTTCTGTTTCCATTGAACTTGAGAGTGGGTTCTGTCCCACATTACCTGCCACACCATCAAGTGAGTGAAATGATGGTAGTTAGTTAAGCACCATCGTTCGGAGACACAGATTAAGGTATATTTCTAAAAACAATTATTCATGTTGTACAGGTATGTCAATTAATTTAGAAAGACTAATCATATCATGCATTAGATAAATAGATCTTAATCTCGAGTTGTTATGGGTAGACATTTGTATATGCGGAATAAAGGATTATATAGATCACCACATGCAAAAGAAACATTCAAACTATATTTGAAGCTTATTTCAAACAGATATTTGAACGAAGCTTAGCATAAATATAGCATGTTTTATATTCATGGTATTTTTTAATTTTGTTATTAACGTCTACTTTAAAATTACCACATATAGGACTGGGCAAACTAAGAACCGGTTAAACGTTCAATCTGCTTTTTGTCAGTGTGGTTTTTACTTTTTCTTGTCTTTAATGTAGGTTTATTAAGTACAGCTAGCATAAAATTCCTTAAATAGTCTTTGTGAATGGTACAGACATGATTTAAGTGTTGAAATAAAATGTCGCCAGGCATTTTGACCATGTACGACAATGCAGATTTTATTTAGAGAAAAAAAACAAGTTAAATGAGTCTGGGTCGAAACGACATACGCAACGATTTCCAAAACCTGTGTCCTTATTTCGTAATCTAAATGAACGAACAATGAAAACAATTATCAGTTATTTTGAATAATATTCCCCAAAATAAACACTGAGTATATTTTTTTCGGAATACACCAGCTATTATTTTGAAAAATTGTTAATGCTCGGTTTTATGTGGCACATAAGCCCCTATTTCAATCAAGTGCATCATGCGCATGACTATCTAGTATTATCGACCAAATGCTTTCTGTAGCCCTGTAAAACTCGCCATTGTTTCATAAATGTTCTTTAAATTGGTCTCACATATTATGTGCACCCTATTTTACATAATTTACATACGAACCATTGTTATTTTTAATGGATTGTTGTGTTTTTGATGTGGTACGACAAGTTTTTATCTGCTGCAAAACTTTTACACAACTGCTACATAAATATACAGTACATACTTTGCAATCACGCTGTTCTATATATTTTCTCAGGTAATTTTCTCAGGTAACTTTAACAAAAATCTATCTGCTCACTTACACTGATTGAACATCTGTACGAAAATTTTATAACAAAATTTGAAATATGAATTTATTATTGAGTAAGGCGAGGATAAACTTTCAAAGTAGTAATATTTTAATTTGAAAAAATAGATTTTGGGAATTTCAACATTTTAATTGGTCCCTGATTGCCTCAAGGTAGTCAAGTGTTAATATAAGACTACAACAAATATATAATCATATAAATGGTTAATTTTTTTAAAACTTTGACAAGTAACATAAGAATATATGTTTTTAATCGCTCCTGCTCTTATCTGACCAATTTTAGCTCGTTTCATTTGTTTCACAAAATATACACTGAGTACTTCATTCCCGGGAAATATAACTCAAGGTGAACTGAAGGTTGAATTGGGATATGGGATAAAGTATCACAAGAAAGCATACTAAACTGTAACTGTTTATTTACATTTTTATTTTATTTACTGATGGATGACTAAACTCTTTATATTGAAATCATTTGCAAGTTTATTTTGATGGATATCATTTGACTATTTTATAGAGTGGCCGCTCCAATGTACATTTGGGCAACATGACTTGGATGTAAATAATTATTTATAAGTGGGACAAAAAAACAGACGAAATAAAAGCTGTGAAAAAATGGAGAAGGATTGGGTTGGTTGATAACGCCACAGGTGAAATGTTATATATAAAAATATGAGCTGAGTTCCTATAAATTGTAACAGAAATTATTAAAAAGTAAGATTTTTTAATTTGGTTCTGTATATAATCGAATCCAATTACGTTGAATTATTGCATTCCAAAATTGTGCTGAAATAATGAATAATTTAAAATAGGTATCTTGAAATACCTTGAGTAAATGTTTTCTATGGAAGACCATTGTTTACTTGATTGTTCCTGCATTATATATACTATATCTATAACGTTATATTAGTATCTTTGTCTAATGACTTGTTCCAAGCAAAAAACCAAGGGAACGAAATGTTTAAACTGGTGGTCCATTATTTTGTCGTGGAACTCTGATAGCAGTTAAAATAAGTTTATTGTAACTCAGTCTGCTAAATTTAAATTATATTTCTGTTGAATTAAGATTTAAATTTTGCTTTCATTATTGCTTTCTCTGGACTAAACATTTTATTGATCTGTCACTGTTGGGTTTTATACATGTTTTTGTTGTTACTTGTTGTTTTTTTTTATATTTTGCCTTAATTTAAATTTTATTCTTATTTAATTGCGATGTCATGTAAAATTTATTGTAGATTTCTTTGTCATTAACATTCCATTTATCTTTTTTTTCTATATATGTATCTGTACAATATGTAGATTTGTCAAACTTCCCTTCTTTGTCTCAATCTGTAGGTTATATTTATCCGCTGGGTATTAAAATGTAAACTTGTGAACGTTTAAGATATATATAATTAGATTTCAGAATGTTTAGTCTATACATTGCATTATGGTAAATATGGCGGATTTCTGCCTTTCCGAACCATGAATTTCTTATATGTATATTACTACATTTAGTTTGTTTTGGGTATGTATGTAAACGAACACATATAAATACATCTACGTGAGTGTATATAAACGCGCTGGTTTGGTTAATTGTATATATATATTATATATATAAATCCAATGACTCACCGACCTTCGAACACAGTGGAATTTTTTTAGTATCCACAGCTGCTCACTCCGCATTTGATGACCAGGCTGTATTTGATTGGCCTCTCTTTGTTTCCCATGGCAACAGCTGGCAAATTTACATTGTAGGTTTGAGGCACTTTTGTACTCGTTTTCTTCATTTTGATTTACCTAGTAATCCGTTTTTCTCGACCCATAGCCTGTAGCTCTTCCATGATTATAAAATGAAGGTATCTTAACTGAATAAATCTTATTTCATTATTTTCTAAATACCATGGCCAGTTACATTATATACTTCAAAATACAACAAGCCGACACCCACAGATTTACGTTCCTGCTATACTTGATACCGTGAAGTTATATTTTTGCAGTATGTAATATAAAGAGTAACCGGTATATATAGAATCAATGGTTTGGATGGATTGGAATTATTTTTATGATGATTAGAAAGTTACCCCGTACAAAATAGTATAGGTTCAGTTTTTGCCATTTTGTTTCACTGGATTTAACCCGTTCATCTGTTTGTCATATACTGAAAAATATAAAGACAGACATAAGTAAATTCGACTAAGATACACTTATTTCTTCTCACGTATAGAAGATCTACGAAACTATACACCCTAATTTAAATCCATGTAAGGGCAGGAAAAATTAGCTTTTGCTACTTTCAAAATATATACGAAATAATATTGTATTTGCCGTTTACAAAGTGACCATATCTAAATATATGTTAAGGTTAAATTTGTTTTTTGTTTCATCAGTATATAAAGAAAATTAATATTCTTTTTTTAATCTGTATATAAAGAAAATTAACACTGTTTGTTTCATCGGTATATAAACTTAATATTTTTTGTTTCATCAGTATATAAAGGAAATTAATATTCTTTGTTCAGATTGGAAATAAAAAAAAGAATATAAAAAAACAGACAGACGCACATTCGTTAAGAAAACAAAGAAACGGAAATACTTGCAAAATGTCTTTATTTTTCTCATATATGAAACGAAAATGTGTGTTTAAAAATAAACATTTGAAAGGCAAGATTTAATATAACACAGAAAATATATATCTGTTGACATTTGCACGTGCTTTATTGGGTTGAAAATGTGAGTCTTGTCAAAATAAGTAACAAGCACAAATAAAGAAGCTTTATGAAACAAATATTCCGCTTTATATATTTTTTTCTTCTTAGGCAAAGGTTTCGTTTATATTTGAGAATGTGACTTTATATATCCATTTCATGTTTTGAATTTCAAACAAAATTATCAGAGAGATTTCCATGTATTGTTTCCATATATAATACAAATAAAATCTCAAAGAGCATACAAAAAAAAATCTGAAATATATTTTTTAAATCTGTGAAATATTGTTTTACACATTCCTTATTTAATCAGCTTTTCTCAAAATTACATTCTTTAATTTTTTTTTTTTTACTTTTGGTGTTCAAACGCAAGAATTTTCGACTTATGAAACACCGAAACGCCCCCCTCCACACCCCCCTATCCCCTTAATAAAGAGACATTTACAATAGTATTCTTGTCTTTATGACCTTCACCGTTAAGATATAAACGTCATGTTCAGAAGAAATGATTTCGGTATAGCGATTAAATGATATTCCGTGTACCTCTGAATTATTTTGAGTTCTCGCATCAATCTATTAGTTGTCGTCCATACTAAGTGATTTTTATTCACAATTTAATCAATTATCGTATCTATACATTACGCTTATATATTTATATACTTAGAGATCTCAATATCTGGCCGGGTCGCTGAATATAAATGAAAGAGATCAACTTTTCGTGAATAAAGTTCGATCGTCTGAATAACGCGGGCTCTATCATAATTCTTTGTCTCAGTCCAACACCTGTCAAAAGTAAAAACTTAAACCCATGGGTCAATTCGATAAGACATTTTCTTATATCAAAATAATATGGCTAAAATTTTGTAATAAATACCGTATTGTGCAGATCAAACTTTAACATTTTGCTGCTTCTGTCCATATGTAGTCTATGTACTGAAACATAAATATTTACCGTAAAATTTTATCAAAATATACACATTCTACACCTGAGCCATATTTTCTAAGCACAATTTTCTTAAAAATCAAAGAACAAACCCTTCGTGATAAACAAAACAAGTTTTGTGGTATATTGAAGCATCCAAGCTTCGTTCGTTTTTCAATTCCCCTAAACATTTTGGTGTAAAGCTAAAAAAAAGTCTCAAAAGCAATATTTTGACTTATGCCAATTTCGGGCACTAAAAGGCATGTTTATCTGTTTTTTTTTAAATAGTTTGTTTTAACATCTTAAAATCAATCATTCTTCTCCAGAAATAAGATATTTATGGTTAATGAGCAGCAAATATTTAACGAGCTACATTCTCGTTGTGTTAAAAAAATAATCGAGCGATATACTGGTGTATAGTGTAATAAAAAACATATTTCTATATTACGAATTATGGAACTGTAAAAAAAAAACTTACAACAAAATATTTGTTGAATTCAATAATAAAAATGAAAAATTTTGAATCCTAATAAATGTTTAGAATTGTAAATTGATAAAAATATGGATATAATTACTCAGTCAAAAAACAAAAATAAAATTGTTAGGCTTGCTGACAAATAGATATTTTGTTAGTGTGTAACGAGAATAATTTAACTGAAGCATATATGTATGAAAGAGTCATATTTTAATTAAAACTTTGTACAATAACGCTGCGTTTTTATATCATATATTTTCTACGATATAGGACGAAAATTTACACACAAGCTTCAGCCAGTTTATTCAATATTTTAAATTTTATATTGTGTATTTTCTGACAGAATACAAAACATGTATTAGAAAAATTGAAATTGATTAAAAAACATAAGCGATTTACGTTGGAAATAGTTTTGAAAAAACACTTTCTTTCGCGGCAACGGAAAGAGGCAATAACATAAAATCGTCAAACATTTATGTAAAATACAAACAAGTCGTGTAAATCTAAAGAACTCTTTATTTAGAGTTGCATTCAGATCAACAACGGCACAAATGCATTAAAGCGCATGTGGGAGTTACTTACTAAAAGATAAACAAAAAACAAACGAATTAATAAATAAAATTCGGCAGAATTTTATTAAATGAAAACTACTTAAGTAATTAAATGAACTGAGAAAAAAGTAAAATGGGAAATAAACAAATAAGTAAATTTAATGAGAAGAAAATAAATTGAGAAATATATATAAATTGAAATAAATATATATTAATTGATCTACATCCCTGTGCCAGTGTAACTGCTTTTAAAAATATAAATTGAAATATAAATAAGAGAGACTTGAAATAAAGCCTGAACAAACTTTTTTTATTTAAGCCAAATGTTAAATTGCAGAACAAAATCTTGCTTAGGAATATAATAATATATTTATACTACAGTCCGTATTTTTATGATTTTAAAGTATGTAAACAACAGCGAAGATGAATGGTATCTCTCGCTACAACAAGAACATTATAAATAAGTTTATTCCTTGAAAAATAGAATTTGGTCATTTGTGCAGAAAATCACAGCTATTATAAAGTCACATTTATATTTGTAGGTGCATATTCTTTTAAATATAAGCTATCGATGCTTTTGTGTGGGTTTTTTTTCTCCAAAAAAGTAGTATATAGTATATAAATTTTCCAAAATAATTTCAAAACCATGCAGGTAATTTTATGCCTGCGTTCAAACATAATATTATTTTCCGCCTCTTCCAGATCTTACCTACGTTTTGTCAAGATATTTTCCACTGACAAGTTATGATCTTCTTGTGTACTTACTACATTAACTGGCCCAATATACCATAATCTGAGCGCAATAGCCTGGATTCCATGACATTTTCCTTGGTGGTTTTTCAACAATCAGTGACGATTTCGTGCAGATGATCTTATTCGTATGAAACAAGTAAGACACGTGAGGTCATTTAACTCGCCCCACACTACCAGAACGTGTCCATTATCACAAACAACAGGAGGTTATAATCCATTTTAAAATAAGCACCAGTCTATCCGACGTGATATTACGGCAGTCGTATTTCATAAACTGCTTCTTTTCTAGGTCGCGGATACGCGAGTTATGTCTGCCGGATACGCGAGCATGCCGCGTCTTTATATAAAGGTAGAAAAAGAGCCCGAAGTGCGAATTTAGATAGTGTATTATTGTCGATGCTATATCTGTTCTCAGTTGTTGTTACTGTATGCCCTGAAACCAAACAGGAGGCTGGACTTGTTGAACTCGCTTTGCTTTCCCTGACTTGACTTTTTCTTTTTGTACTCTGCCATGTGGTGCACGCAAATGTTAACTAATATTGCTTCAGGGTTGTCGACAGATATAAACATGCTTTTTATCGGAGATCAACCTGCAATTCGTATTTCGAGTATAACTGCTTAAGCATGTGTACAAAATGTATGTATCTACAATAAGAATATATGTGTGTCGAAGGACAACTTTTTCTTCTTGTACAGTTATAAAAAAAATATATGTAAATATTTCCACACATCTATCCCACAGGCATAGGAATGGAGAATATTAAAAAATCAATTAGCATGGCGTATAAAGTATTGTTAAATAAAATATTCGGCATATATACATATATTGAATAAATAAAGAAAGAAAAAAATAAATGGCCTCCACTGGGTATAGAGCCCGGGACCTTTGGATTATATATTTAACAAAATCAAACGCAATTTGGGATTTTCTAGAGAATAAAGCGATGATATAATATCGCCCTTGTAACATCACATCGCGAGAAAAATTTATATTCGGTATTGGTGGTCCTGTCCGGCCAAGGATACTAGACTGATGCTTTGTCACATCACTCAACTTGTGTGAAGACGTGAAGCTTATAATTACAACCTAAAAACTCATAACAAAAACTAGGCGAGTGTGTCCTTTAGAAATAAACGTCCGCGACAGCAGATGTCATGGGCAGCAGCAGACTTGCGCGTGTATATTTATTGTATCAGTATTATTTTGAGGCTGCTATTGGTATTTCTGTTCTTTTTGTTTAATACACTGAAAAATATAACCTTTAAAATTAGATATATATGATTTAATAAATCGACCCTGTCAATTTTTCACATGACAATAATTTAAATTAAAATAAAAATAAAATCAAACCTAAATAATTGTAATTCTCAAAAAGAGTTGCTTTCTTTATCTAACTGTTGCATCGTCATAAGTATATAGATATTTCAACTTCCTCACACTTCTGCGAACATGTGGTCACCAATAAAAGAAATTAATTAAATTTCGCTATAAAAAACCTAGGTAACGCCAAATCTGAAATTAATTTTCGGAGCCAGGTGAAATATGTCTTCGACGCTTTTTCCGATATATTGACTCTGGACCGATGTTTTTCTTATCCCTTCACACCCGTTCTCCTTTGACATCGCCATTAGTATTGTTGTCGTTGTTGTTGTTATTGATTACCATATAGGTTATTGATACTTCCTTTTGACGCAGGGCCGCCCTTAAGCTTTAAACAAGGATAATTGTTGAAAAACTTAAGAAATAAAAAATTTCCAAACTACCAAGTTATTTCAACTTGAATGGTTCATTAATGTAGATCAAATGGATTATTTGTTTGTTTATTCGCTTTTTCTTCCTTTGCCTGATCGTATGTTTGTTAGCTCTTGGTTTTACGTCGAACTCTGAGGTGTTTCCATATATGAGGACGATCTGTCCATTTTTCGATCTGCCTTACTTTTAAACGGGGGAAAGCCGAGAAGCAACCTCGTTAAACCACACCCACATCTGTGATTGCAGGTGACACCTCTTTTGGTCCAGTAATACACCTGAGGTCAACTGGGCAACTCACACTAGTGATTCGTCATTTGGCAATGTCTGGTCTCAAACAGAATGGCATAACAGACAAAAACACTCAAAACCCCATACACGCATAACCCGATTCGTTCTCAGTAAATATTGGGAGCGTGACCTTTGTTTTATATTAGCAGCGCCAACTGAATTTATCTAATAATCTTTTAAAGTTTTAATTGTTTTAAATATTTTAAATGTTTTAAATGTTTTAAGTTTTAAATATTAGGAGCGTGACCTTTGTTTTATTTTTAGCTACGCAAACTGAATTTATCTAATCTTTTAAAGTTTATTTTTAAAGGACAAAAAATAAAGCTAATTGCTTTGTTCATTTCAAAGTACGTGTTAAAAAGCTGAGAGGAAAATAGTATTCACTACAAGAAGCTCGCTTTTTGCGAATAAATATGCTATGCAATTGATCAAAGTTAATGAATGTTAAGTTCATTACATTTACAGTTAAAATCCAGTCCTTTGTTAGACACTGTTTAAGAATTGTTTTCATGTCGAAAAAGCTAGGCCATGAAATTAAATGCCAATAGATCACGTCAAATGTACTGAATAGCCCAGTTACTATTGTTCAATTTTGGGCCTTACGTACCAAATCAAGATAAATATATCGTTCTGTTGGTATATATATTTACGCGAATTAAGGAAAAAATAGATCAAAGGTAAGAACAGAATTTAATCAAAACGTGTTTTTTTTTTTATATAAATGTAAATACCCTTTTATATTATGAGATATTGGGTTTTGTATTCGTTTAAGTTTTTGATTTTTTTATTTCGCGGGTGTGTGTGGAGGGGGGGGGGGGGGGGCATCTTTATGTATGTCATCTTAATGTGTTCTAATTAAATATTTGTTCTGCCTCGCGCGTCTCTGTTTTCTTTTAGTTATGTTTTTTTATTTCAACACTAGTCTTGTTTTTTTTATATTTTTATCTTTTGTGTGGGTAGTTTTGTTGCTGTATTAAGATTTTATATTATCTACCTTGTGTTGCACCTGTTTTTCTTTCATCTGTTTTGCTTTTCTTTCCATCTTTCTGCATTAATTTCATTGTCTTTATTTTTTCTCAGTTTGTCACCTTATTTTGTTTTATCTTCTTTTTAAATCATTATTTGCTTTTTTCTTGTAATTTTCGTATTCCTCAAATTTACTTGGTCCTCTTTCGTAGTTTAATTGTTTTGGTAGTCAACGCTCCTGCTTTAATACATTTTACCTTTCTTCTTACACTAGATTACATTTGCTAGCATTCCTAACTTGTCTGTTTATGTTTAAAAAAACATTGTATGAAATAAAATATTATGATATAACTCATGGCATGCATAAAGTTTCTCATCTTGGATAATCAGTCCAAAATAAAACAAATCTATATTCAAGAATATATCAGGCCAAATGGTTTTATCATTATTGCACTGTATATCATAACCCAGCCCTGCATGTATCAACGTCCATGCTGGTGCAATGCAAAATTCATAACCGGGAAAAAACAAAGGACATGCTACCCGTCATGCATTATCAAAGGGTGACTCACGACAGCCTGGTAATTAGACGCTCTGTGAGTACATACATTAACGCATTAGGCTGATTGGTAGAAAACCATAACCTAGAGTGAGATGCGGAATAGCCACAGTAAATGATGTATTACGGACTATTTTTTATATTTTTTTGCTATAGGCTATGCTATTAACACTGATTTGCTTAAATACATAGCGAACTAGTGAAATAATTTTGTTGTTGGAGGGCACACAAATCACCACCTGTATCGACTGTTGATTGCTGTTATACTATCGTTTAGTAAATATATACACTGCATTATTAATGTCATTGGTTGTTAAACGAGGCAATTTAATGTTATTTAAGATCAGTGTAATGATAGATTGAGAATATGTATTTCGCATTAACCTCAAACAATAAATCTTTCTCTTACATTTAACCAGTTTGTGATATCACTTTATTCACGTAAATTCTATTGTTTATTTGAATATATATATATTTTTTAATTTTCTGTTGTTGATTTCTTTTTTACAAATCAGTAATTGTGTGTTTACAAAGCATTGTTTAATGATACATTATAATAAAAAAAACGCATTTTATAAGGAGGGAAATTAATGAGATAAAATGTTTTCTTCCTCGCCCTATCTTTATTCTACATTTTCCACTTCAATTAACATGTTCATATGCAGTTTATGTGTCCTAAAAGATTCTTGACAAAGTATTAGAAATATAAAATATACATATATAAAATAAAATATAATAACTTTGTAAAGTAATTGATTGATTTATTTATTGATTGGTTGACTGACTGACTGACTGACTGATTGGTTGGTTGGTTGGTTGATTGATTGATTGACTGGCTGATTGATTGATTGATTGATTGATTGATTGATTGATTGGCTGTTTAATTTTTATTTAATAATTCCTCATTTTGTTATTTTTGTTTTCATTCATTAAAGGTGTGTTTTATTTATCCGTTTTTAATTTAATAATAATGCTGAGTGTATTGACTGTACGCTCATTTATGCTGCCGATTGGGATTTGTTAATGTTTTTATTTGATTGCGCTTCTGTTTATGTGGAATGGTTTCCATTTTGAAGATTGACTTTACTATATAAGAAAACAACTAACTTTACTCAAATAAATTTGCACATTTAACAAACATCTAACGAATGTATAATACTGACCCCAGAAACTTCACAGTTAAATATATTTTTTGTAGCCCTGTTAAATGTTTGTGGTACTATGTGAATAAATGCGATCAATATACTTTCACACAAAGCATTTAATTTCTGTTATTATATTTATTTTGTCTTCTTTTTTTCAGAATCACGACGAGCCTTTTATTGCGTATTTTTCTTCCTCTGAAACAAAAGATCTCTGTTCTTAAAATTTGTTTTGTTTTACATCAGATGGGAAAATTATACTGTACGGATTAACTCTTTATACAAATACAGCCATGCTGCGTGTTATTTAGACGAATTCATGACATTTTTTGTCAAACCTTTTTAAGTGAATTCTTAACATAATTCTTTTAAACATAAACTTTCTCGAGTTTAGTTAAGATATTGTCATTCTTTATTTTGTATGCATTCTTTCTCAATAGGGTTTGATTATGTATGTATTAAACAAGACTATTGATATTCGTTCTATGTTTTTAAATTTTACATTACATAATCAATCGAAAATGAGTATTGTATAATTGTAGGAAATGAAAACCACTTAATTTCCTAATTGAATATTGTAAAACAATAAATTTGCATTAGTATAAATGTTGTATATGTTAAGTATTGTAAAAGTTTCTTATCGCTTTATCTCAGTCGGTGCTGGCCATACCAGTCGAAGGTATCCGGTTCAATGCCCGTTGCATTGAGGCAAGTATTTATTATATTTTGATGAAAAGTTTTGATGAAAAAAAATGTAAAATTTCAAAACTATGAAATTTAATGATTTCGAGTTCAAGAGTCACATATCATACTGTTAGTCATCATAAAGATTCAAAACAAGAACAACAAAAAAACGGAACTATACTGTGCCATTGCCGAGAAAGATTTAAAACTGTTTTGATTTTATTTGGAATATAACATCCTAAAAAAGCTAACTCTACGCGTAATTTGTACAGTAGCACACCAGCTATAGGCGTTCAAAACACATGGACAAATCTAACGCTACACATTTTCACTAGATGTAAAACCTATCCCTACACGTTTTTGATATGAAAGTTAACAATTGGCGTGTCTTGCAAAGGAAAAACTAACTCTAGGCGTCCTTCGTGTGGGAACAACTTAACTCCATCTAATTTTCGCACAGGAACAAACTAGCTCTTGACGTTCTTCGTAGGGGAACACACTAGGTCTAGACGTTCTTCGTAGGGCAACAAACTAGCTCTAGGCGTTCTTCGTAGG
>JAVFBW010070711.1:0-17237 GCA_034783835.1 Mopalia ciliata
TGATTGATTAGTGTTTTACGCCACATTCAGCGGTATTTCAGCTATGCTGTGGCGTGAACATATTTACAATTTATTTTATTTTCTACAGTTAAAGACAACTCCAATCGAGACTAATAAACTTACCATATTAAAACGACACTTGTACACGATTGAATTCTTAATCTGCCCACTTATATTGTATACGCTGACTCGGTTCTGTTAATCTCAAAATACCTGTGTGAAAACCTAGGAGTTAAAATCAGTGGTAGATTTAGTGATTAGTAAAATGTAGACAAAGGAATTCCCCAGAGCTCGAATTAGAAGGCTCTGCCCTTCAGTTTATTTATAAGCGACCTTGCTTTAAATACGCCGACCATAAGTAGAGGTGATCAGCGCCCCACAAACAATCTGTAATCCGCCACTAATAATCATTATATCTCGGAGTAAGCGAACTGGGAATAGGTGACACGCATAAGTAGGCAGAATTGGGATAAACCATTTTCATGGAACCAGTCAATAGTCACAGGTGTTTGTAAATCAAAATAGAAGAATTGAAATTCTTTTTTCGTCAAGGTATTTATAGACGTGAAAGAAAAGTTAGTTTATAAATCTGTTAGTTTAAACAGCATTTTTATTCCAGACCAGAAATTGGGATTGATGAACAGGCATAGCCTATATTAACATCGTTCTCATAATTGATAATATTTACATATCTATCAATGGGAGACAAATACATCTGTTGACCAAAATATGGAAATGAAGAGAAGAAAAAAAAATGAAAACAAAATCACAGGAAAACAAAAAGAAAAGTTAAAATATTTTCAACCTTTGCTTGAGCTGTTTGTTTAAATTTAAAGGGGATATTATATCAACGTATACACTAGAATAAACAAAACAATTATTAATCTAAGCTGTACGCACACATCCACCAAGTCTAATTAATTAGACACTGAGAATAAATCTGTTGAAAGCCAGATAACGGTTAATTACATTCAAAGCTGGTGGCTAGGTAAAACACCACCTTCAAGTTGCTTGTTTGTTTGTTTGATTGGTGTTTAACGTCGTATTCAAGGGTATTTCTCTTATACGATGACGGACAAAAATACAGAACATCACAAACAAATCTGCTTTCCCCAAGTTGTAGTCGTACTTACAATATGTAATTATACAAAAAATTCAAACATCTATGGCAAAATTACGAATATCGTCTGCCATCCTTTAAATTAAGGCTGGTCATTGACGAATATACAACATGCAACATTTTGGATTGATTGATTGATTGGTGTTTTACGCCATATTCAGAAGTATTTCAGCTACGCTGTGGCGTGAACATATTGTCAATGTATATCCATATTTTATATTAAAGATATAATTCCAATCTGAAGCATCCTAGGTAGCAAACATCATAAAGATCAAAACGAGAAACAAAATGAACCGAATAGGACATACATAAGTGTTAAAAACGCATATCAATATATTAAATAGTCTAAATCTGTTTAAAACTACGTTTGAAGCTATTTACAATAATTGATGAAAATTAACCTCACGATACAGGCCTATCCATAAAAGCACCCCCGACGACAACTTCGCCAGCAAAGTTGTCATGTTGGCAGTGAGCATCAAAAAGAGAAACAAATTGAACTGAAAAATAAATGCTAAAATATGTCAATATTATGTTTAAAACTATGTGTAGTCAGTAAAAACACCATGTCATTTTTCCCGCGTTGCCCTTCTACATGCACTGCGTGTTCGGTGATGCAGTAACCGAGGGTAAATATGCCTGGTGTCGACCTGCCGCAGAAAGTCGTCGTTGGGAGTCTTTTAAGAATGTGCAGGTGGTGGTTGGCTTTCCACCAAAGAGGGAGGAGGCCCGATGTCTACCTCCATCCCTTTCAAGGCGTCGAAGCGGCTCTGGAGAGTAGCCGTCACCGACACAAAAGATTTACTTGATGGCTTCAGGGAGAGGGGACAAACCCTCTCTACATTTATTACATTAATTGGCTGTTCAATTGAAATATTTGAACAATATCTCTTGTGGCCTTTGAACGGCGAACCTCCGGACCAGATGGCTTTTTACTTTGTGTGTCTGTTTTATTTGGGTGTTTTTGTTTGTGGCTGTTTTTTTGGTTGGCATTGTTTATTTGTACCAGTTTGCGTTGAAACAGTGGCTTTAATTAATGTTTGACTGGTGTTTTGGTAAAGTGTAGAAGGGTGTTCATCCCCAGTGGGCCACGTTAGAGAGATCTGTGTAGAATCAGACACAGAAACTTTCTCCGTTGCGTTGGCGTAGGACTGGGATGGCCCATGAACATCGGAGACAAGGCGCCGTGCCTCGATATAACTAAGGGATGGTTATGATTATCACTCCTTTATCTACACCGATGGATCAAAGACTGATGTAGCCGTTTTTGTTTGTATGATGTCCACTTTAATAGTAGACGGGCGGCCATGTAACGGAGGTCTGTGTCCCCACTGACACAGAAACTTTCCTTGTGGCGTTGGCGTAAGACTGGGCTGAACCTTGAACAGCAGAGACAGGCGTAAGGCGCCGAGCCTCGATATAGCTAACGTTCTTTTCGGATTTTATTACTTGTATTATTTTTTCATTAGTGAAAAATGTTTGACTGGTGTCCGAACTTCTGAACCATTGTGTTGGGGATGAACGTATCCACCATCATCCTGTAAGGACCAATGTAGATGTGGTCTGGTACTGTAGTTGAATCAAAAGTAATTAAATATGTATCCAGTTTTAATATTTTACCATCTTTTCTTGTTGTAAAGCGTTTAACGTTAGCTATACCTTGGTCACTAAGCTCGGCGCAGATCTCTTCTTCTGATAAATCAGAGAGATCTTTACCTCTGTCTCTTATGATCCCCTTACTACTATTAAGAGATCTGTGAGGTGTAACGGCTACAGGTAGCTCCATAATGTTCTTAAGTTTTAGTAAATTAATGGCCTGTTGTTGTCTGGTACATTCCACCAGAATGTCACCAGATCTCATTTTTGTAACATTTTTTAGAGTACCTGCTGTAGCTATGAGTGTTTTGTTCAACACAAACGGCGATATTTTGGATACAGTTTTATTTTCGTTTTTGCTGCTTATTACTAAAAATTTTGCCCAGTTGTCTTTTATTTTTTCATTTAAATTTATTTCTACAACTTTTCTCTTTTTTCCGGAATTAATGGGGTTGGGAGGGGATAGGCGGAAAAGAAGATTGTCACATTAAACCTCTCTCCCGTTCTTACCTTGCCTCCATAGACGATAAAACCTGAGTTAAAGAGAGTGTACAACAACTACTTTCGGATGACCATTCTTTCCCCACCCAGTCAGATCGGGGCTTTCTTACAATAAAAAGATGCATTCTAAACACAGGATGACAAGTAGGCTACACATGTACATGTAATATACATGCACCGTCTTAGTCCCATTAACGATCCCTGACATCATCACAAACACGTTGATAGACAGTGGCGCCACGCCTGTTTGTCGTAGACTTTGATGTGTAAACGACTTTCTGATTGGCTGCATGTTTATAACATAGCCAAGTAAAAATTTTGCCACGTTTTTGCCGCGACTTGCAGCAATGTTAGTAATGTGGAAGTCTTGTCATACACATGTTAATCCTTCAAATAGGAATATGGGATAACACTAGCAATTGACCAGTTCCTCAAATGGTTTGAACTATTATTAAATGAAGCCATCGCAGTAAGGAAACACACACCTTGTGTTAACTATAGCCCCAAAGACGCTAAAGAGTTTGTTTTGTTTTAAACTGATATCTTTTCGTCACCTGTTTTGCTTTTCGTAATATCTCCATTGACTATATGCTATTTGTATTATTACTTAATAATTGGTCTTCTACAATTGATTTGTTGAATATTTTACTAACTCCGTATGATGGCAAAGTAACTTCTTGAAACGTCGAGAAAATATAAACTTACCTATGCTCGTAATTACATAACTTCTACAATTAACTTTACGTTACCAGAATATCGATGGCAGAAATAGTTCCAATTACCAGGAAGTTGCTATTTTTTTAGGATTCGCCAAATACTATGGCAAACTTGAAGGGAAAACATTGATCGAATGAACATGGAATGAAGAGAACTATCTCATCAATAGGCTACTAACAGAGTCGTTTATTTTACCATACAGAATATCCATTCCGATACAAAGTGATACATCGTTCCACAATATAGATATTTTTAAGTTCTGTTTAGACAAATGTTTGGGTTCTTGTGACAGCGCTTTAGAACAACCCCGATCCATCAAAGCGACAGAAAGATATCGTGTCCTAGGTGATTGATCGTTACAACGTGATCTCGTCGAACCTAGAGAAAGGAAATAAGACGTTTTACACCATTGTTTCCATTCAGACAGACGATGGGAACAACTTAATATCACTGATTACAGGTTAAATTGATGTATTTCTTTCTCGACAGACATATTTCAGGGAAATATATGGAACAAACGATAGGCATGTATTTAATTGAACAAGGTTTGGTAGTATTTCGCAACGTCTAACCAACGAAGCCACAGATTTACTGAATATCCTCTGGTATAATTTTCAGACGATGGTATAGGCCTGCATACGGGATATGTAATATTATTTACTTGATGTTTATTTGTCCATTAAGGTGATCATAAATGTTTTGTGTCCAGCAGCACTGCGTAAAAAAACTCAATGTCCCAAACCAACAGAATGATAACTAAGATAATTTGATTGATCACAAGCACTTGATCTCGTCCAACCTCCAGCAAGGATAAGAGATTGGGAGGCCCCCTCGGGGATCGACTCAGAGGAGTAGAGCCAGTGGGAAAAGACAATACTATTGATTCTAATTGGAATGAATGAGCTCTCTTCATAACAAAGCCATCCATCAGTCTGTTGTTGTGGTTGTATGACCTAAACGAATTTAACAGAAAGACAATACATATATGCTCTAGATCCTGTAATCAAGAAAAGCATTTCCCGAGCAGTCGGCTGCTTTCGCTGGTGATGGCTCAATTTCAAGCCACCAATTCCTGTTCGACTGATAGCTTTTAACGAGATTACATTATTACAAATTCAATTTTAAACATGAACCGACACTACCAGCTGATTGACGTACCGTGTGAACTTCGGTGACGTCCAGATCGAGATGACCTTACCAGGAAGTGCCAAGCCATTGAACCAGATTGACAGACTGAATCAATCAGATTGACTGCGATGTATAAAAGGACATTTAATGATAATTGTGTGACAATAAAGAGCTAAAAATTATCCTCAATGTATCACAGAGGACTCAACAGTAGCTTGTATCCTCCTCAGCATAGTCAGGACTAGAGCACGTCCAATCGGTATCTTAAGCCGACTTAACGATGGTACAGATAGGTTCTTTAAAGCACACAGCTGGTCTTCATAACGGAGATTTCTTCTCGACAAATCAATTGATGAAGTAATTTTACATAAGTGCTCAAGTGCGTCAGAGGGACGTTTCTGTTGTGCTATATGGGTGGACTATTGAGAAATCGAGAGGATGGCTCCATTGGGACAGAGGAACGTTTTCAATGTGCTATATGGGTGAACTATTGGGGAATGGAGAGGATTGCTCCAGTTCTCCAAGGAAATGCATTGTACTGCGCTATATGGGTGGACTATTAGGGAATGTGGAATGTTGCTCCAGTGCTCCAGGGAAACGTTTTCATTGTGCTATATGGGTGGTCTATTAGAGAATGGATAGGATAACTCCAGTGCGTCAGAGGGACGTGTCTACTGAGCTATATGGTTTGACTATTAGGGAATAGGGAGAATTTCTCCAGTGCCTCAGAGAAATGTTTCTGCTGTGTACGCTATATGGGTGGACTATAAGGGAATGTGTAGGATTGCTCCAGGGCTAAAGGGGAAATTTTACTGTGCTCTATGGGTAGACTATTAGAGAATGGGGAGGATTGGTTCAGTGCTCCAGGGGAATGTTTTACTCCGCTGTATGGGTGGATTATTAGGGCAAAGGGAGGAATGCACTGTCTAGTAGCTATTTTCTGATGTGAAGGCAAAACTCTCTACAATAGTGAGGCCCGGGTAAAACTAATAGCAAACGTACCTGTTATAGAGGTAGATACATGAGAGGACTGTGTTGTTACCTTAAATGCATTTGCTGACTGTTTGAAATCCTCTTTCAGTCTAGCCATATTAAGTTTAAGATCCGACCACATGTACTTAAATGCAAAATGTGTAGTTTACTAACTCTTTACACTCATATCGGGGGCTTCTGCCCACTCCACAGATGACGCTTCAATTAGGCCATTAGATCCCGTTAAATTAAATTGCTATATATTGAAGTTAGAAAAAAACTTTGAATAAATACGACTGAACATAGCAACAACGTAACATATGTGATTGATTGATTGATCTTTTACACCGTGTTTAAGGGTATTTCACTTAAATGACGGCAGTGTATTCCAACAGAAATGGACACTAGCACAACCAAGATTTGAAGCATTTCAATAATTTGGGAAGGTTAATTTTCCTCCAGTGTTAAGAAAAGACAGAATAACAACTATTTAAACAAAATTGCCTTTAGACAGAGGGCATTACATATGTGAGATGGGTGAAACTGTTCCAGTTGAAAAAGGAGTTGATCTGGTCGGGTTTTCAGCTAAAACAACTGACCATAACATATTTTATTTTTGTCGATTGGTGGTGGGGGCTTGGGGCCTACAATCCTTTTTATTTTTATTTTTTCGAGACTATTGAAAATTAAATTAAGGCATTTTCATAGGGGGTACAAGTGCCGTAGCCCCACCCTCGCCTAAATGAATATTGGCAAAATAAACGACATAGATTGCCGCTCCGTCTTTCTTCAACCTCAGAGTTTACAAATCTTTGACGACCCCCATACGGACTCCAGACTTTCGTCAGGCTTCGATGCTATTTTACTTTAAACCTGTGTCGGAAAAACATATTCCAGCTTTCTGCTCAATCATTAGATCAGTAAAATAGTTTGCCAAAAACATGGTTTTGTAGCAATTCCTTTTGTTTATCCATACCAACAAAGTTGTCGGAACATTTTAAAACGTCAAGAATAGAACCGCTGTAATCTTTTTAATTCGATAAAAAAAACCTCTAAACAGTCATTAAAAACTGGTGCATTTTCAAGGTACGATTTGAAGTATCGAATTTAGGTGATTCGCCTGATTGGTCGATCATTTTGCTTTTATATCTTAACCATAAATGTGGGAAACCCTCTGAAGTCGTAACTAGAAATCGTACCCTGAGAATGCACCTTTAATGACTAATTCCATAACAAAAAGTAGCCGAGACAGCCTCTATGTTGGCTTCCTCAATCCAAGAACCTTCGAGACTGCCCATTCGTGATAGTCCTGATGGACGTATACTACAAGCCAAAGATTTAGTTCAAAATGATCAGCAGCTTGGGCGTGATAACGAATATGTACTGCAGTTTTGTACAGTTTTTGGGGACGAATTCGCTTCTGCGGCAGGTAAAGGAAAGACCAACTGACTGCTCAGATCATGAACGTACGATCGCCCAGAAGTGATGTTTACTGTAGCTGATATTATAAACCTCTAAACTACATAGCGGATATGAAGTCGCAGCTAACTTATGTAGCATTTAAATTAGATGAACGCGATAAAGTACGCATACATGGGATTAGTCTTCGCTAAATCCGATTTAAATTTCGCCCCAAAAAATCGCTCAGAGTGAGTCTCGGATGATCAGAACTTCTTACGCCTGAAGCTGTCGCCTGAACTCTATCTCCGTAATTGTCCCAAGATCGTAGTGTCCTCTCCACTCTACACACACCCTTTTGATTTGTCCCACCGTCCCTACTATGGCCCAACGGCAAAAAGTAAAAGTAGTACAAAGACTTCCTCTCCTCGTGAAATACGGATGTCTTGTCCGAACCGTTTCCTAAATTATTCTCTCGCATAATGAAAAGTGAATTCGAAGTCTAATTAACAAGTGATTTTCTGGTAGTTTCAGCCTTCCTACCAGACGTGCCCCGAAGCGTACCAAGGACAAATTATCGCTTATATCAGAAAGGTAAGCCCTCACAGAAATCAAACAAGAGTATGGAAACCATTTTGTGAATAGTCCTCGTTTGATGCTGGTGTCCAATATCGTGTTTATATATCAGTGTGTTTTGATGGGCCTGTTTTTACAAGTGATCTTTTGTAACAGAGTGAGTCTGTCAATATATCATTAGCTTGGTAATATCAGCACTAAGCGCACTTGTAAAAAGTTCCAACATAAAAAGTGTGCTAATGAGCAAAACTTATAAAATGAATCAATAAAGTTTATAATGACGCAATGTATACCTATTATTATTGCTGTATAACGCTATATTTAACCACGATAAGTCATAGAACTTCAGTGCATTCCAACAGCAGTTTTCCCATTAACCCAACCCTTAAATATTAAATGCTGGCGATGTTTGAAAATCAATATACCTACATGTAGGATCTACGTGTAAGACAGCACAGCTTCTCCAAAAACAACCGACCCTTTGCCAAGGGACACTCCAATGTATATACTAATCACAGCAAGAACAACATACGATAAAAAATATATGAGCCAGTTGTAGATTGCATGAGTTTAATAATTGGATTGATGATAAACAGTCTCTCAAGGCAATGGTGTTCATTAGAGTAGTCCGTTCTACTGATGGCACGTTATGTGCTATTATCATTTGATTTGCTATGTGTTGCTTCCATTTTATGATTCACATGTGGCAGATCTGTACCAAATTAGGCGCCAAGAAATCCCAATGTAGACAATTTTATTTGCTTTGTATTCCTCGTCGTCTGAAACTCCCTCGTAGTAATATAACACTAACTATAATGGTATGATATGTTCATGCAACACACAAAATTACCGAGTGTCCGATTAAAAGTAAAAACAACTGTTGATAGCGTTGAGTATGGATATTATGCTGGTTACATTATGATCAAGAAAAGGTTAACTTTGGTTTTGAAAAGTTTCGTAAGTAATCGACATTAACAGTTTCAATACTTTATCGGATCAACCATTATAAACGACTCAACCATTATAAACGACTAGTAAATATAAATTTATGCTTCATCGCGTTAGAGGCAATGGGAACGGTTGTTTTTTCGCTCAGTTAAATGCCGGACATCTTCTTTTTTTTTTTTTGTTTGGTAACCTTTCGGCTCAACGTACGATACTTTGTTTATTTGATGGTCACACTTTGTTGATTATAGTATGGATTAAACAAAAGCTTTTTCTGTCATTACATATCTCCAGCTTATCATAGTCACATGCATCTTGTTTAAGAACAGATCGTGTGAAATAGAAAAACGTTGTGGTGTATATGTCTGACAGATATCGTTGTATCCATATATTGTTTGACATGTACTACAGATATCGCTGTATACACATGGGTTTGGTCATTCCGTACATATAGCTGTATTCACATAGGGTTTAACACAAAGGGTTTAACATTTCATATACATATCGCTGTATTTACATGGATTTTGACATTTTATACATATCACTATATGTACATGTGGTCAAATATGTGATATAGATATCGCTGTATTCAGATGGGGTTTGACATGTGACACAGATATTGTCGTATCCACATGTGGTTTGACATGGTATTATCCTCGGTAATTACATCCGATATCTAGCTGTCTGATACACTTACATAGACAGCATTATGAAATACATGTAGACAGTTCTGGACTTGTGGTTATTGCTGAAATGACATTACCGAGCTGACATTTTTTACAAAGACACAATAAAGTTCAACCCCCACATGACTGTGAGGGGAAAGTTCCCATTGTTTTTTTAACAGGGCTATTACACTAATAGTGCCTCACATATAATACAAAAGCCAATATACACACCACACTGTACATTCTACAGCTAATTAACCAGTAAAATGAGATAAAAGTAAAAATAATACGAAATATAATCTTAAGTCAGGTAACCTTAACTTTTAGATAAGTTAAGGAATTACGCCTTGCCGGTTTATTGTTATTTTAGCCACCTTCTTGCTACGGGTATCGGTTGGGCTATTTTAAAGTGGAAAGAGAAGGGGTGGCTGCAGGAATAATAAGTATATGCAAGTTAAATTTGTTTAGTTGCCACATGATAAAATGCTGGTCGTGACATTTTCATGGGTGCATCCAAGCCTTTCTAAAATAGAATCGATTCTACTTCCTACGTCGAGGCATAGAATCTAAGATATATCCGGGTCATCTTGCTTTGCACGTCTTTTATTTGCTGGTCTATGGCAAATGTGCCCCAAATATTGGCGGAAATTAATGCGGGATGACCTGGCATAGCGTACGAGAGTTAGTCTCGTTTGATTATAGAAACTCTCACGAGAATACGATTGCATCCGAGCTTGACCGAACCTCTCCTCTAAGAAGAGATGAGAAGGTTATTCTGTGAGGCTACCAGTGAATATTTCTTTTCAGTGGACCACTTTCCCTAGGCAGCATGGCATACTGTCCATTTTCCTTCAAACATTAAGTTGTGCATGTCATGCGCCCAGCAGGTCAAGCGTTAGTGGCAACAGCACTAATGTCATTTTATCGGCATAAGGACAACCGATTACTACCAGGAACAATGTAAAACTAAAGGATACTTATGGGGAAATTATTATACATTTTAAATTTGACTTTGGAATTTGTCTGTTAAACAATAAGGCTGGCTCTCGCATAGACCCTTACTCAGGTAGAGAAGACGAGAATGGTTGTCACATTTTTACCCCTTAATTTGGTTTTGATATATTAGAGCATCAATTGTAATTCTGTTTCGAAGTAAGTCGAAGTGTTACATCACACCTACACATGAGTAGTATTTTATTGGTTTAACTTTTCTTAAAATATTGTAATTTTGTGATTTAAAAGGTCGTTCAACTGAGACAGCCTGCCCCATATAGCGGACTTGGTTGTCATAGCACATGGGTTAGGTTGTCACAGAGTGGACCTGCGGCCTGGATTTTAAGATGGAGAACACCAGTCAGCTACCACTCAACAACGAGTGTCATCACGTTTAACTAACACTTACCTCAGTAAGGTCCAATATTGGGTTTATTATCATTTATTCTAGATGAAACATCACATAACACGTTGGCTGACTGCATGTATATGGTAAATAACACGAGAACGAAGGTGAAAAACCTTTGTTTATATTGCTATCACTCCTTGCCCGTTTTTTGAAAAGCTTCACATCTTGGTTGTGCTAGTGTCAATAATTGTTGGAATACATCGCAGTCATAGAAGTGAAATACACTTTTTAAGTTCGGCGTAAATCACCAATCTATCAATCAATGTTTGCTTTCCCAATCTTGGGTCAACGTTTAATTGGTTTGTTGACTGCAATTTGTCCTGTGGAAGTGACTTCCTTCTCACACAACCTTCAAGTTACCTTAACCCATACACTAACCAATAGGACAGTGATCTAGTGGGGGTATTAAAACAGCTCACTGGTAAATGTATGAACAGGTCTGTCACAAAGGGTGTTATACAGATAGTCTCTCTAGTTATGATATCTACATATTTTGTGAAACCGTTGCTGGTGTTTTTAATATGAATGCAACTCCGTCAATCCCGAAATTGATTGGCAGGCGAGGTCATTTATCTTAAAAAGAGCTGTATAGACGTACACCCAAGGAACCAAAACAAAATAAGCTCCAAAAGACGACTGGCCACAAATTTGTTTACTCTCCATTTTTGACTGTACATGTCCATTTGAGCACAAACACTTATTTCTTTAAATGCAATATGCATGAGAATGGGCTTTTAAAAGCTGATGCATTATTGCTGCGTTCCGATTTAGATGTCGGAGGATTGGGAAGTAGCGTTATGCTAGCTACTGCTGCTCTCAGAGCTTAGAGGCAAACTGAAGCCGATCTGTTTCCTGTGATTAAACCGTATTAAGTCCTCATTTGTCTATGTTTTTTGCCAGTGTTGTCGATGGGGGGTTCTTTTACCCACTGGACTCGTATGAAAAATGTTACTGGTTTTTAGTATAGCCGTTTGTGTGTGTGTGGCGTATGTGACGGTGCGTCTTTGGTTGTTAGGCTTTTTTGACACGACTCTGACCTGTTCTAACACCAGCAAACACATGGCGCACATTCTCCCCTTTTTTAGATTTTACATGGTTATAAACCAGTGACTATCATAAATACACTCTACTTCAATTGACACCTGCTTTATGTCGATCGACATTGTTTAATGATCCAGTACTTTTTTTTCCATGCAGGCTGCAGATTTTGTGTAAAATCTGCACTATCAAGTTCTTCGCCGGAAGTCACGTCGTGGAGCTGTACTTTTCTCCACGGGAAAACGCAAGATTTAAAAAAAATAAGAGACAAAATAAAATGCCCCAAATGTTTGATTTAAGAATAATTGTGTTTGTTAGTAACTCTATATAAGAGCAATCTGAAGCCGTTCAACATATACTCCTGATGTATTTATAAGGTCTAATTTGTCCGACAACGGCCGCACAATTTACTGTAATTTACTAATATCACTACACAACATGGTCATGACTTCGGATCAAGCCGCTTCTAACCTATAACATGGAGGTAAGGAAGCGGCAGTTTTAATCAAATGGCAGATAGACTGGGTATTTAAAACTTTGCGCTGTTCCAATTTGATTTGTGACGGTTTAACGTCATTTCAAATTATTGAAGCTATTATTTATTTCTTATGCGGCAATGAAACAAAATATGTCACTATAGACACTTTTATTTCCTTTGATGTCTCGATTGATCGCAGCTCTGTGTTTGCTGTAATTTAATTTCAGCTACAACATTATGCGATAAGTATACGACAAGCAAGCTGGTAAATACTACATTATTACCAACTGTAAGACAGTTAGCCAGTGATTGACTTTTCCAGCTCGCTTCATAACACTAACAGTTCAGTCTTCAACATCACTAATATCGCTCCAGACAATACAATTTACAATACTGGTTTAATTGTATTTACACCGAGTCTGGTATTTTTTATCATATTAGTGGCAAACGAAGCTGAAATGATACCCACTTTTCTTGTCTTTAGCCGCCGGTACTGACAGTATTATTCTGTAATGTGGATATATCGGCGTCTAAAGAGGTCACTGTGAAAGAAGGAGCGATCGTTATCAGCTCATATAATGGAGTATCAACAATAAGAAATATTTGCTTTATATATTTTTATTGTTAAAAATGCCACTGTCTTTATTCCACATGTTGAGTTTTAATAATATTGCAATGATGTTAATTTTCACATTCGATTTGTTAAAAAATGTCTACTACATGGAATGTGTGGCAATATTAACGTTGTGAACTCCGTCAGACCAATGCCTATGTCTTGTCCGTTCAATTCTACTAGAAGGTCAAGTTTAGAAACACTTCAAACAAATTCAATTGGCAATACATTTTACTCATTATGGTTAAATCTTAAAGTGTCCATCCAATTACATAGACAGGTCTTAATTTTTTTTAAATATTTGCAGATTGCCTTGAGCAACTCCTTGTCCGTGTTTGGTTCACTCGCAATTGAGCCATATTTTGTTATAGTGGCTCAACACCTTTTGTCTTAAAAGGTTACTTCTGACTTTGGAAGAAGCATTGAGATCTTTGTTTAATCTGTTAACCGAACTGTCAAGACGATATATGAATTAACCAAGGTATAAACTTATCGGTTAAAATTAGTTGACGATTAAAATTTAATCACTTCGACTGAATCTGTCTTTGATGCCCTAAGTTTCTACTAGAATTGAAGTGGGAAAGAAGATCTTGAGATTGAGAGGCATCGGGTAACAAGGGTCACTTTTATGTTTCGCAAAATCTCATTCATACGACCCTGGTCTTACCCCGTTTTTTTTTTTCGTTCAGCACACTGGTACACAAGCTTTAGATTATTTGTTGATGTGATTTTGCCGAGCTCAAGTTTGTTGAAGAGATTATAGTTCTGTTCTAAAGTACCTTTCTTTTGAAGAGTCCACTGCTCATGCATGGTAAATGTTTAATGCTTGACTTTACTGTAAAGCAAATTTCCTAATAAATTTAAAGTTATGTCCATTACGCCTTTAATGAGGAATTCTCCTTCAGCTTTGGAGAATTTGTCGTGACCTATTAAGGATAATCCATAAATATGTTTGCAATTCTGCTTGCCCTTGCCCCCCTTTAAACAGCCACTAGATACAACAGCCGGGTATATTGATAGAGCGACTCTTCAGCTTTATCTTTGGATCACTTGGCTCCACCAAGATGGCATACTGGTTAGTCTGCGAGTATGTTTTGTGTCGAAAGGAGTGCTTTCCGTAGGGTAACCAGAGAATGACAAATCTCCCTTTCCAGGCCATTGGCGGAAACTATCAATCATTTTACGGCACAACAATTGCTGCGCACGGCAGTTCAACTACAAATCCAGTGTCAGATGAAACCTTTTCCCCCCTTTTAAATGTGATGTAAGTTAAATGTAAACATAATACACACGTAGTGTTATTCCGAAAAGACCATAACTTCATTTTGACTCAATATTATCAGGAGATAGTTAATAGTTAACTATCTCCTGTTGATGGCATAATAAAGGCTGAAATATTGAATCAAAATGAAGTCATCTGTTTTTGGAATAACACTACTTGTGTATTATGTTAAACTCTTCAGTGGAAGCACAGGCTTTGTAATGTAAACATAACATCAAAATATACGCAGCCGTATTATATTTTGATTACTATAAAATTGGGTGGAAATAATGTGAATATATCTATGTTTTCGATATTAATTATGTCTGGCTAGTTAATTATTTACATATAAGTTAAAAGGAACTTAAAACCAAGACTCCGGGATCTCGGGTAAATGAGGGAGTAGCACGATGTGGCTTCAACGATCGCCTTTGACAATCAAAGAATCGAACAACTTATCGTCAAAAAAGTGAACTACCGTATGACGTTGAAGCCAGATCAATTACACAAACATTCATGCAAACATTGTTCCGATGACAAAAATTAACGATATGTATGAATACAGTAAAAAGGCATATTTATACAAGTATAATACAACACAATGTATATGTAGTTTTGACCCTTTATTTGAAAACATTTTGCGTCCTGCTTGAGCATGTTGGAAACAAAATAACATACTCAATCGTTTATACTCATAGTCTACATTCTGCATATTTTGTGTGTTTTGTTGTTAAAGTTTTTTTTATTGTAAAAGATCTGGAACATTTAACGACTCAAGGCTGTATATTTTTAAACAGATGTGCTTTTTTAAAATGTTGTTAGATGTAGCAATTTCCAAGTTCCATCTAACGACCTCGCTTCCTTCGGATGTTCGTCAAGTGTAAACCCCGTAACCCAACATCCACAATAAAAATGATACAGCAAAGATATACAATAGAATTTTAGGTATGAGATAGATTCGACAAAGACACAGTTCCTGTTACCAATTAAGAAGTTTGACTTGAGGTGCATTTCTAAGCTACGATTTGGAGTAACAGGTTCAGGGGAATCCCAATTGGTTTGTTTTTGCTCGACCAATCAATAAACCTGGTAAAGTCATATCCCCCTAAGACCCAGGGTAATGTTCTTTGTTACATTTTAACGCTATTCAATATTGTAGCTTCTTTTGGACTATCTTGTCAGTTCGATATTTGTCCACAAAGATGAGCATCGGGTTGGAATTACAATTTGCGACTCGACAAAGAATAGGTTGGCAATTGTATTACATTTGTTTAAAACAAACAAGTGCTTGTCCTTGAGTGTGGATGAGAGGTCTTAAGAGATTATTGTAGGCCGTCATCAGTACTTTTATTATTACAGGTGAATACATGTTAATTAGGACTGTGTTTACGAAAGATGTTTATTAAAAAATAGAATGCTGCATAATCATATTTTGATATTTTATATACTAATATTTTTGATTGGTTTTTTTTAGAATAAATTGATTTCATGTCACATATTTTGTGAACAAAGACTAACTGTGTTCAAGTTATTTTTATGTTCAGTTACATGTACTTCTCGTACCAGTTTTTGTACACATTCACCATGCATTTCCACCAGTTATGCGTTTTTATACACATGAATTGCATTGCCAAACGTCTAAACACTGTTTCCCTGTGGTAAATGACATGCATGAGAATATACTGAGGTTCATACAGCCGCTGTGTTTATTCGAACCAGCATTCCACAAGGGAGGTTTAACAAACCGCATCGACCATTTTTGCTGCAATCATGTACATATTTTTATTGTTGAAAAGCCAATTTTGCTGGCCTCCGCAGAGATTGGAGCTGGGGTCCCATTCTTTATTCAGGTAACAATAATCATTGCATACCGCTGACGATCGCAAAATATAACCGAAATATTCAGTGGAAAAGAGTCTTTCATTCTTGGTAGTAGCACTACTTGTGTACATTGGATAAAAAATCCGGAATAGTATTATTATCGCTTTTCGCATGTATTTAATGCTGTTTAGTATTTTATACTTTTATAACGTCAATTTCATTATATCTTTCTTTACACAATATCCACATACAAGTGATATAGACGATGACAGAGTATTACCAACTTGGTTGACCTTGCAACAGTGTGGTTGTTTCCACGGCTTTCACAAACAAACCAGGCGCTAACTAGAGAATTACTTGATTTTAATTAATACTGTTATACCTCAATCAAACAGACGACGAGTTAAGACCATCATTCCCCTGGTGTCAATTCGTTTTTTGGGACCAGGTGGTCTGGACGAAAGGTATTGGGTGCAAATACAGCACGCAAGTTATTAAAGAGACGTTTATCACAAGATAAATGACTTATCCAGAATGACTGGGGTTGTCATCTGAGGACTTTTGTCCTTCTCTTTGTCAAAATATAAATCATTTGTCAAAGCCGATGCCAAGACAGACAATGAATATTCCCAATAAAAGCAACTAGCCGCTGGTCAGCGATGAGGTTTTAGAAAAGCCGTAAATTATCGCTGTTTAACTGACAACACATTCGATCTGAAAACCTATTTCCTTTCAGAAGATTGCCATTGCTGCTTCGCGTGGAATAAATCGGAGAGATTATTTGTATTAACTTGTTTAAGCTGGGATGAGTACGTACACGGATAAGAAGCTCCGCTACCCTTCGATTCATCGAGGAGTGAATGTGTTACTCGGCTAGCTCGTTCCAAACGACATAAGCGGCGTGTAGATCAAACTGTTGAAGTCTGCCCAGTATAGGCAAGGGCAGTGAAGGGAGTGTCAGTTAGGGCTAGCTTGACCTACTGAACCGATTTCATATGTTGCA
>JAVFBW010070822.1:0-17235 GCA_034783835.1 Mopalia ciliata
TTGTTGTTGTTGTATCTCGCTACAATGGAAAAATTAATCAAATGTCTCGACTTGGGAGTGTGTCCTGTTGAGGCTAAACTTATCTTTGCATTCGTCTTGAAACTTTTCACAAGATGATAGGAGCACAATGAAGGTTGGATACAGTCCTTTGCTGTGGAGAGAAGTTATTTCTAAGTTTTTTAATAAGTGGAGCTCTTCCATACATATCTAAAATACAAATTTATTTTACATATCTAGAATTCTTTTCAACATATGTAGGAATCTTTCTACACATATTAAACTCTTTTCCACATATGTGAAATACACTGTAGTTAGGTTTTAGTGTTTTATTTTTCTTATGTTGAAAAGAATTTCACACATGTAGAAAGATTTCTACATATTTTGAAACGAATTCTACATATGTAAAATAAATTTGTATTTTAAAAGCAAAACTAATTCGACATATGTAGAATATCGGTAGAAGTTATAAAACGGCTTGCCATAACCTGGTACCGCCCTGTCCTTGTTATCAGGTAACAACAGTAAAATGACATTTTAGTTATGTTCCAAACACTGTATATGAATAATTGCTGTACAAATTGTTACGGGCGACAAGGGTTTTCCCCATACTTAACAAGACATCACCTCGTCGTTCGTTGGCTGTCTTGGTATTGGGCAACGCTGGGTCTAGTGGTAGTGGGTGATTGGCAAGGCGTGTAATACAAAAGGCGTTCTGTCGTGTAACGTCATTGTTCATGTCAGGGTTTATGGCTAGTTAAGTTTCCATAAAATAATTAGGTTAAGTGATGGGTTTATTGTTATTATAGGTTACAGCATATATAATATTAACAATAACCCATAACTACAAATTAACGCTTTGTCTTTCACATACAATAATGTAGAAGTAATTTAATTTGAGTGTGTTGAACTTTCACTGCAGTATCATAATGTTTACTCAGAAAGAATTTTATATTTCCTTGAAGAATATCTGCGGCTTACTTTAACACCATCTTACATCAAGATTTTTCTCTCTAATGTTAACACAAACAGGTAGCTGCTTGTTTTCACTAATTGTATGCATATCTGAAAAAGTTGATGAATGCCAATAGTTGAACGAATAAAAGCACCCATGGGACTCCGGAGCAATAAAACACGTTTTGTCCACAGAAACGTGGCCAGAAAAACGTCTCACCGAGACAATTGCAACTGTTTCACGTCAAGTATTCACTCCAAAATTACGAAACAGTTTCTTGGGGACATGATCCCAGACACATTTCGTCCAATTTTCTTCCACGAACAATTGCTGAACGTCTCTAGTGACTGAAGCAATTACAGTCACTAATCGGCAAATAGTGTATACGCCCACGTACCGTAGCCCGAGGATTCGCCGGAAATTAGTCTGGGTCCAGAATTCGTAGTCTGACGTAGTGGGTTGACTTCTGAGCAGGTGTCGACGGGTTATCACAGTCAAGCTTACTAGAACATTACCAGTATTAAACTTACCTTGTCAGGAACATGCAGGACAGAAATCCTTGGACCATGACAGTCCTAAAGTGTTTCAAGGTATTTATTATAGAAATATATATAATGTAAATGCACACCACCAGTGACAATTTAGACTACACTGAAAATCATTCCCTTGAGATACCAATCTAGGGATGTACATTTTGACAATGGTTTACAAGACACATAACAAAAAAAACGAAACAAAAACGAAGGCATTATGTTTACTAATGATTGGACGATTAAAAGCGTTTAGGCATTCATGACGATTGTGTCGAATGGCCGATTGGAATTCAGCCCATTGGCTATCTATTTGATATTATTTAACAGATTGTACCTTTTTTATGACGATGATCTCTGAGCACAAAACAAAAAAAAAAAACAAAACATTTGTGTCAAAAACCAAAGGACGGCATAAAGCATAATACTTTTATCGCTAGTTGAAAATAAACTGGCATCGAAAAACATACCCTTTAGATCTAGTTATATTTGGTCAGTTCAGGCTACACTAGTTATTTGAATAAATAACCTTTCACTACAGTATTTATTACCGTCAGTTGCGCTACGCAGGGGGTGACGTACATATGATATATTTAATTACATACAAATACCATATCCTGACATTTAGCACCAATGTGAAATAAGAGTCTTTTGATCTTTGTATAATCGTTAGTGACAAATAAACAGAAAAAAACTTCCTAACAAATTATACACTTATATGTTTATATTAGACACAGATGTAATGTGTGACTAAGAATTAGAGTAGGCTACATTTAAAAAGGGGAATTAAAGAGCTTTTGGTTTATGGTAAAATGCTATGGTTATAGGGAGTGCATTATGTTTGTGTCAATATACACAAGGGTAACAGGTAAATGTCGTTATTTACAGGCTGTGTTAAACAATAGGTCAAAAGGTCAAATAATAACCGACAGGTAAATGAAAGACATAACACAAAATACAATTCCAATGAGAAATGGCAAGTTACCAGGATGAGTTTTAGGAGATCGGCACCATAATGTTGGGTTTAAAAGGATATAACTCAGTGACATCATACTGTATAAAACTATGATAAAAACTAAGTAAAGGTATGAAAATAAACTAAACGCTTACCAAAAGTAAACCAATAATAACAAATAAGTTCACCAATGTTCAAATTTCTTGAAATACAGAAGATGTGTACTCATGTTACAGGTATTTATGACCTTCACGGGTGCAGGACGGTTGACCATAGCTAGGGCTAAGGGCAGTTTGTTTGAAGAGTATAGCAATGTTCTCTTTCATTAGCACTGAAGGAAAAATTACTTTTACACATTATGGAAACTCTTCAGAATTTTGTTGTGCTAGTGTCAATTAGCTTTGGAATACACCGCCGTCATATAAGTGAAATACCCTTAGACACGGCGTAAAACACAAAACAAACAAGGCCTAAGTATATGACGTAAACAACATATTATTTGTAAAAACGTAAAACTACAAATAAAATGGCAAAAGATAAACACAAGATACCGCCGTTCATCCAGTAATTAACATGAAATAACAACCTGCAGTGTTTGTAACAGATATGATATTCTAGTTAATTAATGAATATTGTTCTGTCGGTTACAATCATCAAGATCATTTTCCGAAGGGAGTAAATCGGCCGACCATATTACTATCAGAAGCAAGCATGTTTTCTCTCTTCATTTATTCAATATATTCAAAAGTGACTGTATATTCATGCTGACATAGCTTGCTTTATATCTTACCGAGAAGGATAGTGTACAATTCCCAGAGACTGCGTCTGTACAACTCCATTTGTGTTAATAGTTTTATAAGCACCGATTCCTATAATATGTTTTCATGCTTTGTTGTTGTATGGAACTTGGATTCCCTTTTGGAGCAATTTCCTGTTCACGTTTTACCTCGTCCCATCCGTCAGTCGCCTATCACCTCCGCGTGGTCCCGTTTTAATGTGTGGAATACATTCGTAACATCTCTGTCAACATTACGCGACTCGTTTCCTATCGCGACTCAGAGCCTGCTAAAGTGACTACGGCTGCTTAGGTCTGTCTCTACCGGCTCTGTTAGTCGATTTTTTATCGGCAGGGCGTCAAGCCTCTAGGCAATGTTATACACTGGAATTGATCAGTGGCATTAGACAAACTGACTCTAACTTCTGTGATTACAATACAATATTAACTATTTATCGGCATCGACCATTTGTTATTTGACTCTGTGGAGCGACACAATTGAATGATGAATGAGATCGTGATAAGAATTCGTAAGGCCGTTCTATATTCCCTTGATGTCTGAGGCCAGACTAGAAAGGTTAGCGGCGAACTCTAGGGCAATGGTTATGAGCGATTATACAGTTATTACCATGTGATTAAAGTCCAAAATACATTCTCTATATTATGGCAGTTTTCCTGACATTTACTGGCCAGGTTTTAACACAGTCGTCATGTTAAATCAGCCAAGTGCACTTTAACATAATAGCATAAGAGTAACTAAATTATACCGAGTGACATTTCCATCAGACCATTTTACACAACCTATAGATTTGTTCGTTTGTGTGATTGGGTTGTTACGCTGCACTTACATTGTCTCACTTATATGACTGTGTGTCAGCTCAAGCGGTGACGTTAATCAACCACTATGCTCATCCACTTCAATATATACCATGCACAGATTCGAATTCCCATGTCGAACGAAGCAATCGTATTCTAGCGACAGTTTCTATAGTGGACGAGACTAAGACAACTCTGGTACGCTATGCCAAGCCATCGCACATTAATTTCCGCCAATATTTGGGGCGACCTATCAGCCACCGATCAGCGAATACAAGAACTGCGAAAATAAGTTGGTCTGGGTGTATCTTAGAGTCAATGTGTAGAGGTAAGAACTAGAATCGATTATATTTTAGAATTGACTTCAAGTATAAATGATTGAGCCCAATCAGTTGGTTTCTACGTGGTTTCTGAGAGATAATAAGGTTATTCTAATATAACCAAGTTTGTTTTCACTTATGTAACCGTTGTTAAAGAACATTCTATTGACATCCAGATGACCTAACCACAAAGGCCGAGAAAAACATAGATGTTATATGCTAATTTTTGTTGGCCTGCCTTTCCGCGGTCGGACAATTTGTTTCACACACTCTGGTCATCCAGACATGAGAAGAATATTGTAATCCCATATAGATAAACAGCAGTCACTCCTCAGTAGAGTGTTAGCAAACTTTACTCGATGACCATCTGATTGTTTTTCTGTGTTGGGAGGGTACTTTCTCAACGGCCGGTTGTTTAAACAATTAAATAGCGAAATTAGGTAGATTGCCGCATTGCTTTCTACAGTTTATGGTTGCAGCTCATATGATTAAAACAATCACAGATTGACCTTCATGACGTGCATATACCGCTTGGTCATATCCTTGGACCAATTTGTGATATTCGGTAGTCGCCAGGCAAATTACAGCTGTATAAATACACCTGGACTGTGCTTTGCTGTTATACAGCTTTAGATCGATGCTAATTTCTGTTTGAAATACATTTACGAATTTAATTATTCTGAAACAAAAAATACAAATTCCATTCATTTTTGCCCTATATAGCATATTTTCATTTTTGTAAGAAGCTGAACTTTTTGGTCAGTGTGGCGAATAGAAGAGCTCTACATTCTGGTAGTTATAAGGATTGTTTAACCCAAAGCTGCCGCCTTGGAAAGCTAGATGGTACTTGATGGCTACAAAACCGCTTGTACCTATGCTTAAAATGTGTCAGTGAAACTGACTAAAGTGAATAAATAGTATCGCCGGCACAAATGTTTCTCTGATATGCCACACCAGACTTTATATTCGTGGACATCAAGTGAAACAATGTGTTTGGAGGATTATTGTCCGACACGGACCTCCTAAAAGGAATTACACAGGTACAAAGAGACATCGATAAAACTAAGGATAGCTTGATAATCCACAGTTCATTTCCCGACGTGTTGTGTGATCTAACAATGACAAAACCAACAATTATCCACATGGTTTGACGCTCGGTGTTATAATGCCCTATAACATCGTTAAGTCTTCTTTGTCAATTATTTCATCAAAACCATCCTTTTGTACTCGCCTAATGTTTTGTGCACATTTAATCAAATATGAAATTATATTAAGCATTAAACACAAAGTACAATGTTCAAATTGGTTTATTAATAGGTCATCATAAAAAGTCACAAGACACAAGACAGTCCGTTCTTTCAACATGTCCTCGTTTGCATTGTTCACCTGTTAGGTCTATAGAGTCACATATGTCTTGTCAGGCATTGATAACATCTGTAACGAAACAATATAGCGCCCTTTTGAACACCATTTAAGTGTGCATGAACATACGTTTTAACTTTCATTATTAAATATAAACAGAAACAGAAGGAGAAACAGTTCATATAACTTAACTTTACATAATGAACAAGACTTCTGGATAAACCAGTGATCTGAATTCTGATCTCTAATATGTTAACAGACAGAGACCATCTGGTTGTTGATTTAACAAAACGTCTGCCAGACGATGTTTTACAAAATAAAGTGTATTGTAGTATATATGGAAGAGTCAATATTGATGTTTTAGATATGTAAAGAGACACCAAACAGAAACAAGACACGACTGATACAGGACAGTCACAAGACGCAATAATTAGACCTTGCATAGATCGGTTTCTGTTCCCTTTAGCTCTTAACAGCAACATGGCAACATGAAGCTCGCTCCATTTACCCACGGTAAAAGAAGAAGATGGGTTCACCCAATGTTACTCCGTGCATAAACCAGCTGAACACAGTGTTTGACTTCTTGTGTAGCACACCGACAACTCAGCTAGAACAAACAAGGGGATTGTCTTGTGATTGTCAATAACTTGATCTAATCTAAAGTTATATTTTCCATACCAGTGGACAATTTCCGCTCTACTAAAATTAATTTCCTTCCGTGCTTCAGTTCCTGTTCTTAGAATGAAATACTCTCGTTTAAGTCACTCGAAACTTCAGTTTCCAGGTAACCGAGTGCTCGTCTGTTGGGGCGGCTTTTAATAGGACTTCCGCTTTACTGTTGCTATTTCGCTCACTGGAGCCCAATAAATCGAGCCATAGTCAAAATATCTGACAAATGCTTTTCAGGTAATTAGTTATTGATTCCTCTTCTCATAGTTTTGGTTTAATATATCTGATTTTTGCAGAGTATCGTTGGTAGATTTGTGTCTAACCACGCGTGCAATCAAGGGTATTTCACTTCTAACGACAGGGGTGGACTCCACCCGTTAATGGTCTCACAAAACATAACCATGAAATGTCACGTGTCCTCAATTTGAAACTAATATTCCTCCAGTGTTAAAATATCATATGTTTTTATCTCTACAGTGTTGGTGTGTTTGTTTCTTCATGGATAAAGTCAAACTCCAGAGCATACTGCCAGTTGCTCCCAGTCACTGGAAATCATCCTCCTGGTGTGGGATTTTGTTGGGCTATCATTGGATACAAAAAGGCAAACAGAGTCGAATGGTCGACCAGTTTACGGCAGTTGAATTAACCCGTGTTATTTTCACCCAGTCTCGTGAGTTCCTTCAAAAAGAATCTTTATTGTATGACGAGGTCGAGAGATCATTTATAAAGTAAATATAAACAGCTATGTGAAAGCCCAATACTTTTCTCTTTGTGAATAATGGATTAGCTTTATATACATCTGTAAATAAACATGAGAAAATCTTTAAATGATTTGTTTGTTTTACAAAGTGATTATTAACTGTTTTTATTTTAAAATTTTAATTTGCGATAATCCTTTCTTAGTTTGAAAAGATTCTTGTTCAGAACATGTTGCATTTAAAAACTCGCCCGGGAAGCAAAAGCCCGACCCACAGAGTTAGGTACCGAATCGCCAGCTGTGTATGCCGAAGTTTGGTTCATTTGACAGGCCTGGACGCGATTTAAGGTAGAGTTGAATAGCCCATTGTTTTTGAGTGTTCGAGGTTTAACACCGCACTTGAAATTATTTCACTATTATGACGCCGTTCCAGCCTTACGGGTAAAAGAAATCACACTCGACACCACTGGTAACAAACTAATATTAGAACTTTCAAATACCTCATTAAATCCAGAAAACCGGGTTCAAATCCTGGTGGAATCATGCAAATTTTTCTTTCATAAGGTGTTGGGAATAAAATGTTAACAAATCTTATTGATTCGTCCGTTGCCTGAGTACTAACATCTGGTCACTTTCTATAGCCATCTGGCTACGGTCAGGCTGATTGAAGCACATGTAGCAATGCTGAAATGACTTATAGCACTGAAGGAAAATTAACTTTCCAACAGTATAGAAACGCTTCACATCTAGGTTGTATAATTATTGTTGGAATACACCGCCGTCTCAAATGTGAAATACCGTAAATCACGACGTAAAACAACAATCAAGCCGTTGAAATCAATAAAACTTTCAAACGGGTGAAAAATTCGTTCGTCTTCAAATTACAGTGTTTAAGTCACTTTCCTGTATGATTGCTGTAATAGTATAGGTGCCAATCTATATTTTTTTGCTTGAAATCCGAGATCTCGTTTATTATCCCTTCTTTATCGAGATCTCTGTTGCTAGGCTACTTGTTTGCTATGCGCCTGACTTCCGCTTCGCTGGATTGTTCTTTTCTTATTAAATCCGTACAATTAAGGTCAGCCTATTCTCTTTGTTTGTGAACGAGTCTTTCTTGTGAGTCCCATCAAAGTGAGCTGTAAATGGCCATCATCAAATCAATATGATCTTGTGAAAACAGACGCTCGAGTAGTTTACGGCTTCACTATCGTATTATCGGCATTAACAAAACGGCTCATATTACTGGGGTCCCTTTTCATTATGTCATGATATTTGATACATGATGACTACAAACCACATGAAATTATCCAGAAAACGTGGCCTCGCCTTTCTAGTTAGCTTGTCTGGGGTTTAAATCTCACTACACAAGTGTTGAGGCATCTTGTAAGCCTACTTAGTAACTCCATGTATTAAGTAACGATACTTACGATAACGATATTGAACCATGAGTGACATTGATGACCTTTTCATCGTTCAGTGATAAGCAATATAATAATAAGCAAATGTTTGTGACAGCAACCAGAGGGTTGATATTAACAAATTCAGATAATATATTAAGCAAAGTTGTTTCTTATAGGTGATATTTGGCACAAAGAAGACGTGTTTATGTTTGACAGGGTTCATTGGGATAATCAGGGTTGGTGTTTTGTTTTAAGAACTGACTGTCTCTATTACTGAGCATACCAAACAAAATCACGAAGGGTTCCAGGTTCCGGCAAACCAATGAAATGTTGTGTCGCGTTCGGTTGCATTTCAGGTTTACAATAAATTGTGAACAGTCAATGGTATTGAGAATTGTCCCCTCACCTCCAAATGTGCCAATGTATCACAAATACCGTATGACTATCTAGTTAATTAAATTTAATAAAACACAAATAAATAAATAAACAATTGGCCGTGTATTCCCGTTCGGTTATATTTAAGGTTTACAAGAAATCCGGAACAATCAATCGTACTAAGAATGGAATGGAATGGAAATTAGTATTGATGGCGCATGCAGTTCTAAGTCATTAGAACTATGCGCGCCACTACTTTGCATAATTTAAGTCAGCAGTTCAATTAACGATAAATAAGTATTTACTTAATGTTTAAGTGATTATACGCGTGTTTATAATATACGCAGCTACTGCTTTAAACACTTTGTCGCTACTTTTATTCGGGTCTAAGATGTTGTCTATATTAGGCATCAATATGCCAACACACAATAAGCGAAAAGAAAATCACGAAACACATAATAGGCCTACACATTATAATTGGAGCGCTGTAATCTAAAGGCTTATGACACAGACTATCATTTTATACGGAAAGCAAGGCTTGATAACCGACATAGGCCTGTATACATCCGAAAGAATAATAATTTAAAAAAACGAACAAATCCGTTCTATCTGTACATTTTCCGAGATAACAACGACTCAATGTACATGGATCACAGAACGACTGGATTGGACCCGAAAAAACGGCTCTAGGGGCGCAGTAGTACACCCGTCTCATTACGTCATGTGAAAATGAGAAAAGTAGTCCATGTATTTCAGTGACAAGAAGTTATTTTCCAATCAAGTCAGCGATCACTTGTTTCGATTCAAGATTCGGCCTGCTTTACCTTTATTTAGTTCAACGATAATTCGATCTAGTAAGCTCTGGATATTTAATATAAATCGGTTACAATAATAGCGCCCTAATATGTACCCTATACGCTGGTTCATATAGCCAAGCTTTTCAGGTAAAAGGCCACGGAGTTAGACTCTAGACTCACACAAAATTATATTGGCTGATCTGGTCACATGAGCATACAGGCCTCTCGTCAGGAACTTTGCTCCACCACTTTGAACACCTGTATGTTCATGCGACCAGATTAACCAATAGGATTTTGTGTGAGTCTAGAGCCTAACTCTGCAGCCCTTTACCTGCAAATCCTTGTTATATGAACAAGCGTCTAGGTTACAGTCAGTATGGGCTACTGTAAGTCCATAGCTGGTTGTAGAGCGTAGCAGTCCTGCAGCAGCTTCTTCTTCTTTTCATCCTCCAGCTTCTGATTTCTTCTCAGTCTCCTGTTTATTCTAATCCTCTTCGATGGCGTCGTAGATCCGACAACAGGTTGATATCGCCTTCTTCTCGTCCTCCTCCTTCTCGTCTTTATCCTCCTCCTCCTCGTTCGCGGTATCCAGGTCGATCAAATTCTTGCAGACTTCCTCATGGTTAAGAGAGGTTGAATTCATAATTTAATTCATTTAACAAAATATTTCTTAATCCTTTACATTAGTAATGTGAAACGAACAATAGCAATAACACAATGACGAGAATAACAAACCAAATAACATTTTATTTAAATCATCGTTGTAAAACATGATTGCATATACAACATATTCACTAAAACTAAACATAGTCTTAATTTGCATTTTATTATTTTATATAGTATGTTAAATAACGGCTAAACCATTTAAAACCAGTTTAAATTGACATTTCCTTAAAGTAACGAAGATATGTTCTATTTCAAATATTTAAAGCAAAAGGGTTAAACTATAGTTACATACCGTTCAAAGACTTTCTGTATGGAAAATGGGAAGTTTCAAGCCTTACAAACACATCTTGCTCTATCTCTTGTATATGTAAATGTGACTACAAAACTCATATGAGACCCGAATCCTTACTGGCTAATTTTAGTTTTAATTGAGGTCGACATGTAGGAAATGGCTGTTTGGAAAACACACTCTACCAATAACTTTTTAAGTAATTTAGTATAGCTGAGACAGACATTTGACACTCACAACAATTGTATTTTCTGATGTATCGACCGTTTGAAAGTGATTTTGTATTATTTACAGGTCTGACCACTTCAGAACAATGTTTCAGAAACTATGGGAAGAAGATGAAAAAGAGTAAGCCTGTAATATATCGTTTGTTTGTTTGATTGGTGTTTAACGTCAGTCTGTAATATAAATAGAAGCTTATTCACACTGGCACAAGAATGGTCAGTAGCATTTAAAGGATGAATTGAGGACTCTATCGCTGGCCAGGAATCAAACTTTTTTATTTTATTTGTCTTTCTGAAATCATCTTTTCATAAACTGTTAACGCAAAAAATTGGACCAAAAAAAATTAGGTATGCTGGATTTTTTTTTTTGTAGAATTAAATTGCAAACTATGTGCCTCAAAGATAATGGAATCAACAGACGGACTGGATTAAGCCGATTAGCTCACCTGAACCAACTACCTGCTGTCTACTACTACATTCCAATCAGCAGAAGGGCTAATATATCACAAGCATGACCATCTTTGTTAGAATACACATTGATGCTAACTACTTGATTGAGTAGGACTCCTACTTAAAGCTTATAACATAGGTGTAAACGAAATCAGTGATGCCGACATCACTAAGATTACAGAGTAAAAACTACCATTGAAACACAATTTAAAAAAGTATTTATGCAAACAGTGATTGAACTAGATTTAAACTTTATTAGGCATTGTAGTTGCAAAATGGTCTACACATACATGGATATCTTCAGAGAAAATCTCAACCATGTAAGGAAAATAGGTTAATAGGAAATAAATTAATAGTTCAAATTACTTGAGGTTTTTGTCAATTAAATATGTTATTATAAAATAAAATATGATATTTTATTTAGAATCTTGAAGTCCTCCTATTTCTAAACATATGTGTTGTATGTATACTCATCCTTAAGAAATACCTGCAAACGTCAAACAATGATAAGGTTTGTTTTACTCTTGACTAGCGATCCTTAAGGTCATTAAGTAGATAATCCATAATACAGAAAGAGTTACCCATTCACTCGGCAATGTGTATAAGTTGAAAAGATGAAACAATTTGATTCAAATCAATGTGTCGTAGCAATAAACTGTATTTACCGTACTTTCAAACTGTATCTTATTTCCGCTAATTGTGATTTAATGCTATTTCAGTTCTATAGAAGTTTCCTATCCATACAATGTGTACAGAGCATACCTGCAATTCTTGTACACGGACACTGTCCATCTGCCCCAAGGGGGTGCTACAGGTCAGTCAGATTCTCTTTCAGGCAGCGATTCGATGGTTTATCCGGATTTTTGCCCTATTTCGATGTACATGTATGTAGCTGCCTGTAATTTAATAAAATCCCGGAATAAATCAATTATCACATCACAGGCAGCATTGCTGCCCAGAATGTTAGACTTGTCAAAGTTTGGTCAGAACGACTGCCCAGAATGTATATTACCTATTTCATTCAGGGCAAAATTGCTGTCCATAATGCACAAGTAATACTTACTGCATTTCTGGCAGCAAATGACAAATTTTGTACCGGAAAGAAATAACTTTTATTTTATTTGAAAAAAGGTATGAATTCAGAACAGGACAGTAAAAGTGAATATTTACGTCCATTTAAAGCAATAAGCGGCTTTAGCAGGGTTACCTTTGGACGTGTGAATACAGTGTTAACGTATTACCCTTTTACTTCTTAACTATACGGAATTTGGTTATCGATTTTACCATTCATGAGATTAGTATAATGATATTCAAACTTCCCTGTGTAATTTTATCATTCATATAAAATTGAAATTACCCAATCAAATCATTTTCCCAACTGTGTGACAGCATGACTTTTTTCGAAACATGACATTAAATACGCTCAAATATGGTAATGTTATTCCAAACTTTATTTTAAAAAACATCACCTGGGTGTTCCTACACAGTGGAATATCACTTTACTTATTGAAGGATATCCTGATATTACACCTACACATCAATAATAAAACACAATAAAAACGGGTTTAGATTGAAATTTCAAGCGTTCTCTTTGTAATTACTGTCTATATGATTAATATTAGTGAATATAAATATGTATTCAAATTTATGTTGTGTAAATTTCACACGAAAACCTGTTTATAAAGTAGTTCAGTCTAGTACCAAGTTGTTGGGGGGAGAGAATGCCTAGTCCATACCCTATATATATTCAGTCACTTATAAATTTCTTAATATTTTCTTGAAACTTAATACAATAGATATTATTATTATTATTTGAGGTAAATGCGTTGTCATTATGTTATGTTATTATGCGTTGTCCAAGACATCATGAGGCTCAGCAACTCCGACGTGCACACGCATGCAGTTCGTGCGAGCATACATCAAGGATAAAGCATGTTTCCTTGTGTTCCTAGTCACGTGACCTTATGATACACGTGTAATTGAGCCCACATTAGCACAGTAGAGTGACATCTCGGGAAAACAAGTTCTTACAGTAAATTATCAGTTGATTTGCAATGCCACGGCTGTCAAACATTCAACATGGACGTGCCATTGGCACTTTGCTAATGGGAAAGTTAGAGTTTGGAGGAGACGCGGTGAACGAGCGCCCAGTGTTGTGTGCAGGAAGTTGACTATTTTGGTGGCGGTAATGTTATGGTGTGGGGTGCCTTTAATGGTCCTGCCCGTTTCCGACTGATGGCCGTTGAAGGAAACCAAGTGCTCATTCCAGAGCTTTTGCCATTCACGGCAGTTCATGGCCCAGGTCTGACATTCCAACACGATAATACCAGACCTCATATGGCCAATTTAACACGGAATTTTCTTAGGAATGATGGCATCAATGTCATGGAGTGGCTATTGACATGCTTTCATCAAGTTGTAACTTACCATTTTTACTCTATTACATTTCCATAGCATTGCCGGTGGAACTGGTTACATTATGAACATGATGTTTATGGTACACCGTCCTTAATGGGTACAAAATGGAATTTAATCATTATTTAAAACCACTTTTTTCTTGTATGTTCAACTTATCGACATCCAAACGAGTATGAAATTTCTATATTGAGTTTATAATGCAAATTAGACACAATGCAAAGCAATCAAATCACATTTTGTTTCTCAACACAAAACATGCAGGAAAACCGAAAATAATGTTTATTATTGTATTTTTGTGGAGCCCCATCCCATGATGACCTAAGCTCATGGGCGAATCCAGCCATATTATACAAGAATAATGAAGTCCGATGTAAAATTTTCCGCCTGCTGTTTAAGGGACCAATTGTTTAACTGGAAAGCTGTGTGATCCAAAGCACGTCTTCTAAATGAGCATTAACCGACACAACGATCGACTTTATAACTTGATTCCTACTTGACCATTTAATGCCAGTACTTTTGTTCAGTGTCATGAAATTAATCCTTAGCCAAAACATGAGCTTTATGTTTCAACCTACACACCATAAACACTCACATCCTATTACCTGGAGACACTGCTTTATACCTTGATTGGAAGTCCCGAAACCGCTGTGCGGAAAGACGAGGGGAAGCTTCTCTTGGTGCTCCCGGAGCTAAGGTGCAACATGAAGCCGGTCAATTTATGATTTATTTGTAGTGCGTCGTGTCTGTGTGTGTTACTGGTTGTGTCGAGGGTTGTTTCTTCAGTCGATGCAACGTCATTATTGGCTATAATTGGGCCCTCGGTGGAAAGGAGGAGGGGACGGTGGCGTTGCACTTGCCGTGAGGTATTTAAATTCTCTTGGCGGCCCTGCAAAAGACATTAAATTGTGAGGCGTCAAGTACAATAAGTAATTTGATACAGGAAGCGAAAATTACCAAAATTAGCCACGAAACCAAACGAAATGGGTGTCTCTCTGATGGCAATCACGTATTTTATGACACTATGTCTGACAAATTATTAACAGGGAAAGAACTTTTTATTAAATATTTATTTCGATCTATTAAATATCGACACCAGTGTAAACATATTTTGTATTTACAAAAAATACTGTACAGAGAGGACTAAGTATCGACAGGAACACAAAAGCTCACAATACCAATATCTGTTGGCCATGCACATTGGACGATAAACTATTTGTCCGCAATGTACCTTCTGAGTCAAACTGTACACACTATCATCCTTCCCACTTGTATTACAAATTACATGACATATGGTTTCTGCTCGTTGATAATGCCGTATGGATCTTTGCTTTCCTATGATAACTGGGAACAGAGCAGGTTTAATAGACAGCCACTACCAGGGTGGGCGCCAGAAGAAGCGATGGACTGAAGAAGTCGCACATAAAAACATGTAATATTTTTTGCTATGTCTACAAATATTTCCAATGTAAGCACGTACATTTAGATGTCTATAGGCTGCTACTAGCCAAATGATTATTACATTAATTTTAATAGCATTATAACATCTGCATACGCAACAATTACACAAATTGCGATGAGATATTATCACATTAAGCATTACAACAACCCACGTAGACCATATTACAAAGCCATTGAGTTCACTTTCATAGGTTAAAGTAGCAAAGGCTGCAATGCCATATTTTAAATCTAACATTTTCTACAAATAGATAGAATACAATGTCGCAGATAACAGTGCGGCCTGTAACTCAACTCGTGTGATGTACGATATTTCAGGCAAATTCACTCCACATTTAGGGTACCTTCTACATTCTTACTAGTTTTTGCATAGATGGATAATTAAAATGGTATCAAATCTCCTTTCCAGTTCAACCGCTGCAAATATCAACAACACAAAATATGGCTCTGAAAGATCGTCACTCAAATCATAGCGACATACTTTAAACGAGATACCTGGAAGCCAAGTACCAGAAAACGAAGTGTTGAAGGCCCAATATATCCCAAATACAACAGTCATAGAAATTAACAATCACAGAGACTGCACTTTATGCCTACATATCTCACAATTCAATGGTCTTTGAGTATTGTGATTGTCCGTTCTTGGTTTGGTTGTGGTTCAAGTTCTTTAGAGCTTGTGGTTTCTGCTTCGACTTTCTGCTCAAAGACTTTAAGACATTAATCAAATTCGGGTGTTAGACATGGTGAGTTTTTACAATGTTTCCTTTGGGGTTTACGGCGTGTTTAAATAAAATGGCGATTGGTTGACATAAAGTTTTCTGTATGACTTGTGGGTAAATTATTTGGTCATAACCAGGACCATTTTGAACATAGTGATATTTGGTAAATTACCGACAATTTGTGTGAAAGTTAATAAAAGTTACAGCTGCATAAATAAATCGGGACTATGCTATAGAAGAAGACATATTTAACAGATTTTCTTTTTTCTCATTAATCTTTTCAAACTACGAAAGTCTCATTTCACAAAAACAAACATTATGTTGATATTTATTTTATGAAAGACACAAACATCATTCAGAGAGTTATATGATATGTTAAGTACAATTCCTTAGTCTCATCTGCTGATTTCGAGGCTTTGTGTGTTCCCTTTCCGTGCCGCTTCTGTCGAACATTGGTATACTCGTTAGTTTATCTTAAAGGTAAGCCGCCAACAGTTTTCTTTATACCTACCACCCGCCTGCAGTGGACGTTTTTTTTTACAGGTGTGTTATAAGTTTTTTGTGCATAAATCCCTTTCGTGAGGTATTTAGTTCCAGAGCAAGTCTTCATTAAGTTAACGGATGAAACGTAGTGTACACTGTTGCGCTCAGTTAATAGCCACTTATACTACGGCGCTAATGATACACGTGTATCTAACGGGTTCGTGGGAGTCGTTAACAAATTTACACACATCAGAGACAGATGTATATGCTGGTACATAACACATTCCGAACATCAGACAATTCGTATCATATCATATAATAGCATCTCGTAGAGGATTAAAGTAACCATACATCCAAATATATATCCGCTAGTTTCGTGGAAGCCAGCTGTTTTTCAACTGATCTCCATCCAATACATTACGTAACATGTTGAATAAACATGTCTACCAAGATTAATTAAACAACAAACTATATTTCAAACTTTGGACTAGTTGAACAGAGGTTTTCCCAAAGTTTCTAGTCGCGTTGTCAAGCTAGATGGCTATAGATGATAATAAAATATCTGTACCTAAGTGTTTTCAGTCTGAGTGTAACGGATACTAACAAATCAAATTCCCAAGTTTAGCCAAGCGAATTGGAAACTTCCAAACAAACATTAACATACAGAGGTAACAAACATTAACATGAATTACAGTTTCAATTTAAAATCCAAGTATAGGTCTTTAAATTCCTTCTTTTTTCGGGACTTAGGAATATAAATGCTCAAATATTCATCAATTTTCAGCAATCCATCAATTTATCAATCAATCAACCTACCCACCCACCCACCCACCCAATGAATCAAGCAATCAATGAATCAATCATTCAATCGATCGATCGATCA